>JASAMX010016864.1:0-19315 GCA_030248175.1 Microlaimidae sp. YZB2_3
AAAAATATTCTTCGAAGAGTTGAACGATATTTTAAGGTAGGTGATCGAATATAAATAGGAATTGTAATATTTTAAAATAAAAAAACAGCTTAATTTATAACATTGTCTTTTGGTATTTCTAAGCAAAAATTTAATAAATGAATCTGAAAAACAACACATGATTTAGTTTCCTCAATTTTACAGGTTGTTTGGTACACAAATCTAAAACTCGTACATTCAGTATTGAGCTAACACTAATAACAAAAATATAAAATTGTAAGGGTATGAAGCAAAACTTCTGAAATGATTACGTTATAAACCATATAGTAAGTTTTTATAGAAAATATGTTATAAATTAAACCGTTATAAATAACATCTAGACTAAACTAAACAAATAGAATAATATTGTTTGGTTTATTCTAATTTTTAATGTTTTTTATTTGAGCTTGGCGTTGATCGAGCGATCCTAATGTTTGCTTACTTTTAAAATCATTTAGGTTTGTTAGCTTAGTTTAAATTGGTATAGTTTACTATGTCCTGCCAAGCTGTTTTTAGGTCAGCCAGCCTAGCCTAATTTAGTTATTCTACTCTAGTCTACTTAGCCTAGATTAGTCAAGCCTAAGTTTAGTCCAAAACAGTTAAGTAATCTATCCTAGTGAAATGTAGACAATTACTGTGTTTTAGAGAGTGTACTTTGGTTTTTTCTAGTTTAGTCTAGTCTAATCTAGTTCACTCTAGTTTAGTCTACTAGCCTAGCCTAGCTAAGTCTAGTATAGTTTAGTAGAATCCCCTTAGATAATCCAGTATATTATAATTTAGTGTATTACTCCAGTGAGTAATTGTAGAGTAATTACTCTAGTCTAGTGAATTACTACAGATGAATCTGATTTAGTAGAAACCACTCAAATAATCCAGTATAGTTTAATTTAAGTTAATTAGTCTCGTGAATAACTGATTAGAAATTACTTTAGTTTAATAAATTACAACAGTCTAATCTAGTCTAAACAAATGTTATTGTCTTAATTTAGTTCTAAACCTAATGACTAACCAACTAAGCAAGTCGTGTTCAAATAAATTTGTTTCACTTTTTCTAAAATGAAATTTCCCATTTTAGCTTGCTGTGCTGGGTATGAGCGAAGCGATTCTGGTGTTCGCCTGCTTCTTGTGCTACTACGTGGATCGCTGCAGAAACCCTTCTAATCTAATCTACTAGTCTAACTTAACCAAGCCCAGAATGGTTTAATCAATCCAATTAGATAATCCAGTCTAGATTAATTTACTTAATTACTTCAATCTAATGAACAAATAAGTCTAATTTAGTTTTAAATTAATAGTTTAATCTAGTCTGAAGCTAGTCTATACCCTAATAACCAACCAAACTATTGTTGTGTTTAGTTTAGTTTACTATTGCTATAACAACATTTTGCATTTTAGCTTGCTGGTGCTTGGCGTGAGCGGAGTGATTCTGGTGTTCGCCTGCTTTTTGTGCTACTGTGTGGATCGCTGCGGGACCCGGAAAGAGCAGGAGGCGGAACTGTGCCAACTACGGGTGAACCCAAAGTCCAAGACCACGTCTGTCCTTCGGTTCTTCCAGTCGGATACGGAGTCACCGCTGAGGACTAAAGGCGGCGGCGGGTCCAGGAAACCCGCCGCCAGAGCCCCACAGGGACATACCGGTCCTCCAGGGCACCGGTTGGTTTCAGACGGTCGTGGTGGCGAGGAGCGCCGCGGTTCCATGGGCAGCGCTGGCTGCGCCTCAGACCGTTGCATCCTCTGCAACACAGAGTATCAAGAACCCCAGTGCGAACTGTCAGTGATTGAGAAATACGAAACCGCCCAGCCCTATTGCCACAATCAGGTGCAGTCCACCCCGCTGTGAATGGATTATTGATTGATAGGAAATTTATTATTGACTAATTGGAAATCGATCGATCTATTATAGATCAATCGCTACTTCAAATTTACAAAAGATCATCGAAAGTTGATGTGCAAACTTGTAAAAGCATTGAAAAGTATTAAACAGTTCAGCCTTGTTGCAAGCAAAAACCCAGTCCACTGAATGGATAATTGATTGTTCAAAAGTCTATCGTTTTATTTTTTTTGATTTCCAAATCGATCACCCTTTTAAATTTATAATCAATCATCAAAAACCGTGCGTGCGCAATGACTTGTGAACTGCAAATCAAAAAGTTTAAAACCGTCCAGTTGTACTACCACAATCAATTACAGTCCCAGTAATGTGAATTATCGACTTTATATATTTTAAATGGTTCGAACTTTGAATTTATGATCAAGAGCCGATAAAGCAAAGATTTTTGATAATAAAAAAATTTGAAACCGCTCAAACCTACTTATTACCAAAATCAAGCGCAGTCCAGCCTAGTTTGAATGAAATATTGATTTATCAGAAATCAATTGTTCGAAATCAATCAGTCATCAAAAACCGAAATACAAACTGTTGGCACAACAATTAAGAGGTATAAAGATGGCAAGGGCTTTTGCCACAATCAAGCTCATTCCATCTCACTGTGAATGGAGTACTGATTGATCGGAAATCGACCGATCTATTATATAGCATTTACTCCTTTAACAATATCAATCGACAATAAATTAGATTTAATTCAAGATAATCATGATGAATTTACACTTGATTGATTTTGCCATAAATGATTACCACCACTGCTGGATTATCTATCAGTCGATTGTAACAACAATTAGCACAAATCCGCAACAATGCGATTTGAATCCAAATCAGTTGAGTTTCTGGCAAATTTACTGCATTATTGGACACTCACTATAAAAGTGTAATCAATTAATAAATCAAAATCTACACAGATTTTGCGTCTGCACAAGTACTGTCAATATTTTAGAAGCAAATCTTCCGTTAGGTATCGGCCTTGCAATTTTAATTGCGTGGATTGATCTGTTAAAAATACTGATTAAAAATACTATCTGATTTCCTGCAACGAATATTTATGAAAAACAATAAAATTTTTTGTTTTTATCCTCACAGCGTGGTTTTCAAAATAAATTTTAATTTACTTTAAATACTAATTAAATGTAGTTGATTTTTTTTGGTTTTGTTTAATATTCGCAAGTTCATTTATACAAATACTTTACTACAGCTAAAGTTGCGAATGTTGCTAAGACATTTGACTGTCCTAATTTGAGCGCGCCTTAACTACATAGAAGCATATGGGGGGTTTCATTTTAATTAGGGCGCAACCTAATCAGGGCAGTCAATGTGTCTTAGCATTATATAAAATTATATATTATGTCTTTCTTATTATGTTATATATTTTTGACTTTGAATTTTATTTATTTAATAGCCGGTTCTGAGTTTGATTTCCATTTCTACTCATTTTGATTAAATATCTAGCATAATGAAATTGGGCGTTCACGGCATTGCAAAATAAAATAAAATTTTTTCATAAAATCAAAAATTTTGTTTATTTTAAAAAATAGAGATATATTATATACTATGTTAAGTATATGTGTTACACTCTAGGCAGCTTTTTAGACTATTGTAGTATACATCTTGTTTGTTTGCGGAAATTTTTTATAGAAAGCTTCATATTTGTATGAAAAATCTAAAATTTGTGATTATTTTTCGTTAAAATTAGTGAAATCTTTGGTTAAAATAAACAAAAAATTTGAATTGTTTAAATTTTACTTAAATTAAATTTAAGTAATATTTATCTAAATTGAAAAACACTTTTTGTCGTGATTTTATACTACACTTCACCTAAGATTTTTATGCTAGGTATATAGAAATTTAGGTTCAAATTAAGTCAAAAAATATAGGATAAAATAAAATAATACATCATTTTTTGTATTATGTTTGTAAAATGAGATTTTTTTTTACTTCGATGAATTTTTGATCAAAATTGAGCTTTGAAATAAAATAAAAACAAGAAAAATACTTTTGTTGCGTAACATACTGGTCTTGTATTAAAATTGTGATATTTCTAAAATATAATTCTAGCAAAAGACGAAACAAAGTTTCGAAAAAAAAACCTTATATTAAATGGAATAGTAAAAAGCTACAATAAGGGCTGGTTCATACTTATGTAAAAACGTCCTTTGGACAAAGTCCAAAGGATGTTGCCAGAAAAGACTGAAACAAGTCTCTTTAAAACAGACAAATTAATAATGCATTTTAGCGTTAGCGTTTTTAAAATTTAAATCCCAGGCTTTCAATAAATATAAAAAAATCAATCAAATTTAACTAACTATTTTAAGCGAGCACGCAAGGTTTACAGCTTTTTTATAAATATTATGTGTTTATTTAAGCTAAAATAATATTAAGAAGAAAAAAGAGGGACGAAAACATATTTAATAAATAACTTATTACTGCTTTGTGATATTTTGAAAGCAGTACGTTGAGCTTTATTGCGCTGTGACCGTTCCTCGCCCAAGAATTTTTTTAATACAATTTAAAAAAAATTGTTATTGTTGCCGTTTGGCTGTTACTAAGCGGTTTAGAGATTTGTTTGTTCTTTCCCAAAGGTATTAGCGTTTTTTTTAAACATGTCAGTAATTATAGCCAAAATCAAAAAATAACCCCCAGAAATTGTTTATAAAGTTGTAAAGTTACTGAATACGTATATTGATTCAGTTAAATCGGTGGGACACAAGTGCCCTAATACGCAATGCGAAACTAAAAAAAATTAGACGTATTTCGTATGAGCACAGAATTAGCTGCGAATATTAGAGTAAATATCAAAATGGAATTCAAGTGTGTGGCCAATTTTGCATCTATGTTCAAAAAATCTATTCCAAAGATTAATTACAGAAAAAAATTTTGGGGGACCCCAAAAATAAAAATAAAAAAACCACGAAAGTCTAAAAGTTAAGCAAATTAAGCTAATTAACATGAAAGCCAGACATTTTCAGGAAAAATTTTAAGGTTTTTAATATCAAAAAATACGAGGAATTGTATGGTTTTGAAAAACTTATACAGTTTTGATTGAAAAAGGAGCTATTCACAAATTTCTTTTTTAGCATACACCATCAACAACGGTTAACCGCGCAGTGGCTTAACCCATTTAATATAAGGGAAAGAGCGCTCCGCGCTCTTCCCTGATATTGTATTTTTATAGTTCACTTGTTAATTTTCGAATCGCAATTAGCGATTTAATCTTTTACGGTTTTGTTTTATATAGCTTTATACGTGGGTATTATAAATATTTTATTATCATTTTTAACTAATTTTTTAATGAATAAATAATTAAAAAATTGTCACTTGACAGTTTGGTAATTCGCATGTAAAATAATTTTATAAATCGATCATCTTTTAAGAAACTCACTACTTTTAAAATCAGTACATTATTAAACTTAGCCCTGAGTTCTAAATTTAAAATTCTAAAATAACGCGATAAACATTCTAAAACACAAGTGGAATTTTTTTAATTTAGGTACGCATTTATTTTCCAAAAAACATTTATAAGATCACCTGTCAAATCCTACAGTAGGTAAAAACTCAGCATGGGCAAGTATATATTTTTATTGCAGCACTCTTGTTGGTGTTTTTTTAGCTCTTGCCACACAGTCTATGATAAATTTTTAACGAGAAATTCTAAGTTAAAAAGTTTTAGTAATAACAGAAAATTGATTTACCATTGTAAAATTGATTATTTTAATTGTGTTTTAATGAGCTAAAAACTAAAATTAAAATCCTTCAGGCTGAAATTAAGGGTGTAACCGCTCACCGCCAGGAAGAAATGAAGAATGAACCGGCGAGAAAAAAAATAATAAAAAAAGTTTTTAGAGATGATGTAACCAATTATTATTAAGTTGCCTCACGTGTTTTTCTCCACGTGATATTTTCTCCAAGAACGAGTGGTTACTTTACCACCTGGCTATTTTCACCCTGATAGAATTCATCTTTAATGTTATTAGTTTTTATTATTTTCTTCATTTTTAACATAATAATTAACAAAATTACAAAACATATAAATAAGAATGCAAAAAAGATAATATTCTGAAACTACAATTTGTAGTTTTCCTATAAAATGCAAATAAAATGACATTTTGATTTTCAAAATTTACATCAATATAGCTCATTATGACTGTTTTTGAGAGCCAATGATTAATTGTAAGTCATTTTTATGGTGTTCGTTATTTTATAATAAAAAAAAATTTATAGGAATTTTTTTAAAATTTGCTATCAGATCAGTATTGAAATTTTAAATTTTTTATGTGGTGTCCTTTTAAATTTTCATTACGAGCAGGACTTAATGTTTTTAAGGTGGTGAGATTTTGTTTTAAATATCACCCTGGTCAAAAAACATTGTTCTAAACCGAAGGAATCCCCTGCGCATCAAAAGACACCGCGCGCAAAAAGGGACGCCCGCATTTATGTCTAATAATGCGCGGCGCCTTTCTAATAACCGGCCCCCACGGAATTCTTTTAGCCATATTCGCACCTTCATTTTGAAGCCCTGTTTTGCCGCTGCTCCTCCGACAACCTATCCCATGGAGCAAAACATATATGACGTGATCAGGAATACTATATGACATTTTAAAGCTTAAAAAATTCTGAGGTGATTGGTTTTTACGGCTATGTTCGGTTTTTAAACCGGACATCACCATAGCTTTTTAATCAGGTACATGTTTAATTTAAAACCGTAAACCGGAATTTGTTATTCTTTAAAAAAGTTAAAGTATTAATAATGTTTTTATAGCGAATATGTATAAAATTAGTAAAATATAAATTTATTTCATTTAAATAAAAAAACAACAGTTTTAAAAAAAAATAAAAACAAATAAAAAACTAAAAAAACTAGAAAGAGTTTTCAACAGCGTGCAAACATAACACTTAGTTACTATAAATTGCCACCTATTATCTTCTATTTGTAACAAACGGGATAAATTGCAATTTAATTTTTTATAAATATTCAATTGCTAATTTGTCCTATATTAATAAAGAACTCTAAAGGCTGGTCCATATTTATGTAAAATTGTACTTGGGACAAAGTGCAAAGGACAATTTCAGAAAATCCAAAACGTCCTTTGGACAAGCCAAAACGTGTTTTGGACTTTTTTGGACGAAGTATGAATGCTACTTGAAAGTTGTCTGGACAAAGTCCAAAAAGAAAATTCCAAATTGCAACAAAGTATATAGAACACGTTGTCCAAAGGACAAAGACCAAAAAGAAAATCCAAATGACGTTCTGACGCCGTGTTTGTCTTTTGGACAAAATCCAAAGGACTTTTGTTCCTTCAAAGACGGTCCAAAAAAGTGTAAACCAGCCTTTAAAGATGTATCACGACAAAATTGAAAAAATGACTAAAGTTTACAAAAACGAAAAGTGAACCCACTTCTAGTTGACCCGCCCAAGCATATCGTATTTACACATGTTCCTGTAACACATGAACATTTCATGTTGAAAGATAAATAGTTTATCGTAAACAATTTTTAGTAATGAAAAAACTCGTCAGATGTTGTCTAAATACATAGTGCCTTTATTATGCCGTCCAGTGCGCTGTTTCATAAATGTTAGGAACATCCAATTCTTTGTAAATATTTACAAAGAAATGAAATCCTATGCTAAAGCATAGTGATAAATGCAAGATATATTTATGCAAATTTTCGGTTTTTTATAAGTTTTTCCAAAAGTCTATTGCATTTTCATTTCTTTGTAGCTTTCTACAAAAAAGAAATGGACTTCAACAAAAAAATAGCATTTTGGGAACTTTTATGAAACAGCGCCCAGTGCCGTTATTTGTTTAAACAGCACCCCCTCCTCCCTTTAATAGCGCGGCCGCTTTGTTTAGTCACATTTTAAAGCTCAGCTTCTTAAACACTGACTTAGACACAAAACGCCTTAAGCGCCAGTTATAGCATCTGCTCCTCCTATTTTTATTTCCATGGTACAAAACATTTAGCTGTCAATCATGAAGATTTTTGAGGGTGCTTAAAATTCTAACGTGTGTAAGAATGGCAATAAATACTTATCCCGGTAAGGACGGCTCTTTAACCTGCCTCCGGAAGAATGGAGGCAGGTTGGAGGCAGGTAAAACTATCTCAGAGGCAGCATGGAGGCAGGGTGGAGGCAGGTAGGAGGCAGGATGGAGGCAGGTAAAACTGCCTCAGAGACAGGTAGGAGGCAGGTGATCCTGCCTCCTATGTTGAAGCATATACATAGGAGGCAGGTAGGAGGCAGCTATAACTGCCTCGGAGGCAAGTAGAAGGCAGAGTGGAGGCAAATAGGAAGCAGGTAAAAACCGTTATTCCCAATTCAGGCATCCCGTTCTTACCGGGATATAAGAAGATTAACATCAAAAAACAATCAATGTATCATAAGAGATCTTGTTTTCTAAAAATATCATAAAAAAACGGATAAAACTAACTTGATTAATGTTGTTTTGGATTTTTAGACAAACTACTAATGCGAATGATGGTACTAACTTTTAAACAAATTATGGTGAGAAACCTAGTTTTTTGGGGACAAACTATAGTAAACTGTTCTTATTTCTTTTAGAACCGATATATCACTAATATCAACTCTAATTATGCAAAAACACAACAATAATATTAAATTTAACATTTTGTATTACCAACATAAATTTTCCAATTAGTTCACGATCTATAAGTTCTATAATCTTGTCGTAAAGTTGACCAGGACAAGAAAACAAAAATTCCAATGAAAAAAAATTAACAGAAATCAGTAGGTAAAGGCACTTCCATAAGAGTTCAGCAATTGATTCTGATTGGTTTGATTCATCGTTTGGTTTTGGTTGACGGCTTGGCTGTAGGAAGGAGGTGGAGCTTCGTTTTGCTGGATGACATTAGTCCCCTGTAGGTCGTGAGCTGGATAAATTTGTTGCACTGGGTATAATGAGTGTCCCGGATTTAGAGCCGCAGGCTGACTAAATCCGCCACCGTAATTGGTGTTCCTAAATAATGTTTATCAATAATTTTACGTTTTATTTTGTGAGTTCTGGGGTAAATCATTTTACATATGCAATGACAAATGTAAAATGTAATTACATTTTATTTTTTTTAAAGCTATTTTTAGTGACAAAAATTAAGAAATTTTTAGTTGCTGTGGTTGCGTTAAGAGGTTGAGCTACATGCAAACAATGCAAAAATTTTCAAGCAATTTGCTTAAATTTTTATATCTAAGTTTTTCAGACACAAAATAGCAAAATATTCAAATTTGAACCGATGGGTCTTTTATGATTTATTTACTTTGGGTGTTATTGTAATCTTTGATATGTGGAAATGCTCCGTTAGCAGTTTTCAAATCTGCTAGCCTATTGTTGATTTATAAACAAACGCATTGACTATAAAGTTCCCATTTAAAAAACATTGTTTATTGTTAAAGGCTTCAAAAAGTCAGCCAATAAAAATTTGGAGTTATGACGCTATGGAATGAATATTAAACCAACGAACGCTGAGTAATCAATTTTTCGACGCATTGAACTTGACGCATCAATGTAGCTCTTCTTATGCTTTGATTCAACTGAGCAAAATATCCACCCATATATTGCTAATTTTACCCTGAATTTTAGGTTTTTATAAATGCAAGCGGCTGTGAGAGATCAAAGAAGGCGAGAAAAACGTTCAAGCTGACCAGCACTGAGCGCATTCTCTTTTCACAATTTAAAATCATTTTTCTGTCTATATAATCAAACTACAAACGTTACTAAAACGGTCAAAGAACTTAGTAGGACCTACCAGACGTTTGGATCAAGAGATGATTGACCAGGGTTCTGTGAACCCACTGGAACTGCATTTGTGTGGCCGACTGCCGGTTGCGAGGGACTGGGTTGATTCGGGGCCGGTTTGTGCTGGTATCCGGAATACCCGTATTTTAGTAAAATAACTCCGATAACTAGAAAAGTGAGGCCCAGTAAGCCGATAACACTCCTTAAATTCAGGGGGGTCACACGCCGCCTTCTAGACCGGGATTCTGGATTCGGAATGCTTGGACTTGTTGAGTTAGACAAAGTGTCGTTCAGTGCTCTAAATTTTTACTGGTATCATAGATAATTGCAGTGGTGCTTATACAGTATTGTTTTCTGACTTTTTTTATTATCAATGAAAGACCTGTTTTAATTTGACATTCATTTTTCTGATTGAAAAATTGACTTGAGTTCTCTTGATTTTGTTTTCAATGAAATCTAAAACTTATTTCTATAAAGAGGTTCAAAAAACATATTTAATTTTTTTTCTCTAGTATCATCACAACCTATAGAACAATTACCTTAATACACTTGTAAAACAATATTATATATTTATAATAATAAAACTATGAACAATTTTTAGTACGATTTTTTTAATCAGGGAAGAGCGCGGAGCGCTCTTTCCCTTATATCAAATGGGTTAAGTCACTGCGCGGTTAACCGTTGTTGATGGCGTCATCGAAATCAACAAAACGTTTAATAGTTTTTTAGACAATTAAAAGTCTAAACATTTAACATAACTAAATTATTACCCATATTTTTCTGATTTTAAAAACCTAAAAATTTTTGCTAAACATACCTAAATTTCATACTAATAAGCTTAATTTGCTTAACTTTTTTTGGTTTTTTTTTTTGGGGGGGGGGGGTCCCCCAAAAATTTTTACCTGTGGTAAATATTTGGAGCTGATTTTTTGCACGTATATGCTAAATTGCCGCCTCACCTGAATTTTATTCTCGTATATGGTCTATTGCCCGTAGTTAAACCTCTGTTCATGTGAAAAACGACCAGTTTTTTTCTAAGTTACGCATTAGGTACTAGGGTACTTGTGTGACACTTTTTTCTTTACTGAATTACATATTAAGTAACTTCATTCAGTAATACACATTCTCTTGTGGTTATTTTTTTGCTTTAAATTATAATTCCTTACCTTTTTATAAAAATTACTAATTTTCAACGGGAAGAGCTAAAAAATAATAATACCACTAATTAGCAGCCATATGGCAACAATAAAAATATTTAAAAAATAAAATGAAATAAATCTTGGGTGACGTGTGAGCGCTGCGGGATACAATGTTTCAATAGACGGAAATTTATCAAAATCGAAACAGAAAAAAAGTCTTTTTTATATGGAATACTATCAATCAAAGCTACAATTAATGCAATAATTTAATGCGAGAAATGACTGGGTTGGGTAACCTCGTAAAATTGTATGGAACCTGGAAAAACCATTTACAATGGTGTGGTTTTGTTGTTAAAAATAAACCATCAATCCAGAAAAATCAAGCACGAAACAAAAGTTCAAATAAAGCTAATTTCCAAAAAAGTGGTTAAATCAGGTCTAACTAAAAAAATTTAAACAGAAAAAAACACACTATTTTATATGGTTCTTTCAGGTTCCATACAATTTTACGGAGTTACCCAGACTTAATTTTTGTATAGTATACTGCTTAAAATTACATTGAAGTTTTGGATATGAAAATAATTGTATTCATATCATGAGGAGACCATGACGTTTCTTTTAAAATGAATAAATTTTTTAATGTTTTATATCTTTAATAAATGACATTGAATTCAATGCATTAAAAGGCGGAAATTCTAGCAAAAGACGAAACAAAGTTTCGAAAAAAAGCCTTATATTAAATGGAATAGTATAAAGCTACATAAATCTAAAAACTAAATGCCAGAAAAGACTGAAACAAGTCTCTTTAAAACCTGTAAATTAATAACAGATTTTGTGAAATTTTCAGAAAAACAAAACCGAATAAAAACAATACGTGTAAAAGCTTTAGTTTGCGTTTTTTAACCATTAATAAAACTTAATTCACATAAATTTCTCTCAAAGTGGATTAACTTTTACATGAGTTAACCAGCTGTAAATACCACAGTATTAGTTAAGTCACACGTCGTCAAAACGATACAAAAAAAAGTATAACGCAAGCGTCACAGTAACCATGAAAAATTTCTGTCAAAATAGGTTATCGCATTGCGCATTAAATTTTTGTAATTTATCATTATTTTTGTATAAAAGCAAAACATACCGCCATATTAACGGCTTTTTAAAATCAAATATCAAGTTTTAAGTCCGAAATACCTTGAAAATTTCAGATTTAATATAGGGCGACTTTTCTTTAATGTTTCTATTTATTACATAAAACAAATTAGCTGTCAATGTATTTGTTAAATTAAAAGTCGCCTTATATTAAATCTGAATTTTTCAATGTTTTTCGGACTTAGAACTTGATATTTGATTTTAAAAAGCCGTTAATATGGCGGTATGTTTTGCTTTATACGAAAATAATGATAAATTACAAAATTTAATGCGCAATGCGATAACTTATTTTGACAGAAATTTTTCATGGTTACTGTGACGCTTGCGTTATATCTTTTTTGTATCGTTTTGACGACGTGTGACTTAACTAATACTGTGGTATTTACAGCTGGTTAACTCATGTAAAAGTTAATCCACTTTGAGAGAAATTTATGTGAATTAAGTTTTATTAATGGTTAAAAAACGCAAACTAAAGCTTTTACACGTATTGTTTTTATTCGGTTTTGTTTTTCTGAAAATTTCACAAAATCTGTTATTAATTTACAGGTTTTAAAGAGACTTGTTTCAGTCTTTTCTGGCATTTAGTTTTTAGACTTATGTAGCTTTATACTATTCCATTTAATATAAGGCTTTTTTTCGAAACTTTGTTTCGTCTTTTGCTAGAATATTCAATTAAAAATTCGGTTATTCCGCAAATTCTATGAATAATAACGACGGAAATTCAAATGTACACAAAAGTCTCAAAGAGGATTTTGCATGTAAAAAGAAGCAAGATAAAAACGGATACCAAAAAATACCAAAAAAATTTTTACGAAATACAAAACATAAAATGGTAATTATACTATGCCATAGAATAAAATTAATGATATATAAAAAAATATTAATAAAATGTACATCTTCATCCAAATTTACTCCCTCATTGCACCGCTCCAAAAATAATTTTTTTAATTTAAAAGTAATGTTCTTTTTTTAATTTTTAATGGTAAAACGTAGGAGTTAAATTGAGAGGAGACGTGTACGTTTTATTAAAAAATTCATTAATTATTAGTCAGTTTACTCCATGTTGTATTCAATTTTTGTATGATAATATCCCTTTTATATATTTTTTTTAAAATTTTTTTTCGTAAGAAATTTTTGGGTATATTTTAATGTCCGGTTTTATTCGCCTTCTTTTTACTAATATCATTTTACAAAATCCTTTTTGAGAGCTTTCTGTTCAGATTTTCGTTGCAATTCTTCATTAAAATGTTGTTCTATAGCCAAATAAAATCTAGCTGACCTCAATGATTGCAGTATTGAATCGACTATTTAATAACAAAACTAATCAACATTTTTTATAAAAAGCGATTTATTAATAAAGATTAAAACCCTTATTTTAATAATTATTTATCAAATTACGTAATTTGCAACCCAAATGCAAATTTTTTGAGGGCTAATTTTTTAATGTTTTTTAAAATGGTTGAACTAAAAAATTCTGAGTTCTCATTTGTTTTTTTAAACGTCATACATAACTGCACAATTTTAATTGGTCCGTTCATGGATGCATACTAATATACGAGGTCAGCCAGATATAATTTACCCATAATAAAAATAATAAAACAATTTTTGGTAATAATTTTTGATTTTGTTTTGTATTTCAATTTTAAGGCTGTCTTACAACCAATACTGGATATTACAATGTAAAATTTTGTTATATAAACTTAACCATTATTTTTTTTCTACGACACGATATTTTACGCAGTATAGAGTATAAAATTAAAACTTCTTTATTAGTGTTAGTACATCTAACACTAATAAACTTATAAACTTACCCTTTTGTTGATTGAGTAAATCCAATAGAAGGCAGAAATTGTACAATTATTAAGATAATGATTCCTGGTAAAACACAAAGAATTCCTCCGGCTACTAGTTGTTTTCTAAAATTTTAAAATTGTTTTTTTTTACTTATAAAAATATTGTGAGGTGACTTATTTTAATAATATAGGTACCCCCTTGGTTTACATACACTTTCTCGCAGAAAATTATTGCTTTTTTTAACACATTACAACTTACAAGCAAAATTTTTATGTTTTTTAAAATTTTTAGTTCAAGCTGTAATATTGGTTTCGCAGAAAAATCAGATATCATAATCCGTATTATCTCAAATCAAATTTTTATAAAACATGAAATATATATAATGTCATACCATTCATACCGTAACAAGACCTAAACCAAAAAATGCATAAAATTTTCTTTTATTTTATATTTTCAATTTTTTAAACATAAATATAATATACATTTGCTTTTGCAGATTAAAATTTTTACAATTCGACATTAGAAACATAATACAGAAATTGATATCTATGTTTTAGGTTTTACGAATTTAAATAAATAAACATTTCAATTTTGTTAAATTATTTTCTTCAGTATTAGAAAACGTTCCAAAAAATTGCTAAAATGTTTACCTAAGCCTAAGCGAAGCCTAAATTTAATACACCGAACCAATTTTTTCTTAAAAGTTCAGAGTTCCTATTGTTTGCTGCTATAAGTTTCCGAAAATTTCCGATGGCTCCAAGTTCCCTGCTTGGGGCTCTAAAGACCGTTAAAGACTCGTACCGTTTTAAGGATTATACTGTACAGTGTGTTTGTTGTGTTAAACATTTCCAGGGAAACTTAAAATAGTTTTCTTTTTTTGATTTAGAGAAGATTGAGCTGATGACACTTGGAGCCAAAAATAGTAAACTTGGAGCCGTAAGTGTGGAACTTAGAGCCTTAAATTGGGAACTTAGAGCCGAAAATAAAAATCGCTTAAAGGAGCAGTGCATAATCAAAATTTTTGCCTTCGATTTTTTGATTTTTTGTAAAAACGTTACTCATGCCCCCAATACCGCACAAATTTTTTTTCATCAAAATATCTCTAGTGGTTCAGGAGATATGAGCCCCCAAAAATGGTATTTTTTCGATACTTCTGTACTTGAAGAATGGATTAGTGGCTATAAAAGTTTAAGTAACAAAAATATGCAATCAAAAACTCAGATATTTTCTGCTTAAATTTGATACCTTGATTGTTAAGATTGGTGCAGTATTTGTTAAGATATGGCGTTCCCCGTATAAAAAACCCTCGATTTTTTTCACCAAAATACGAAGTGTAGGCAGAAATGTTAGGCAACTTATTGCGATTTCGACGGAACATTTAACATCCTAAAACAATCGTGCGGGCAGAAAAAAGTACACTATTTATCGTTTTCACTGTTTTCTCATTAAGAATAATATAATAAAGCATTCTCAACAATTTTATTAAACAGAAAATTTTTTACAAAGTTATAAAGACAAAAAAATGAAATCACTTTTAAAAAAAAGTTCGAACCCCTTCCATTTTGATTATTATAATTTTGAAAATAGCCTACGAATGTTATTATTCTTATATACTTCGAAAAGAAAAATTTGAAGACTATTTAAAATATACTTGTTTGTGTTCGAATTATAATTATAACTTGAGTTATTATACTTATAATTCGAATCATAACCTGAGTTTTGGATAAAAAAACCCGTAAAGTGTCAAGTAAAAAATGGTGAATTTGAAGTAAGCGCTGAATTTAAAATTATTAGTATTAAAATAAAAAGACCAAAACAGAAATTTTTTTTAAAAATAAATTGTTTTTATGCTTTGTGACGAAAAATAAAAAAAACAAGTATATACCAGGGGCATATTTCATAAAGATTTTTCTAATTGTAAATTAATAAACGTATTTAATTTCTTCTTGTTTTATTAATTTAGAAAAATACGTACGTAACTGTGGAATTTACTGATATGTAATTTTTTAACTTCTAAACGCAATTTTATTAATATACTTTTTAATTAAAAATACAAAAAAATATGCGTTTATTAATTAATTAATTAATTAAGTTGTAAATTAATTACATGCAATTTTTATGAAATAGACCCCAATTCACGCATTTTCAACTCACTACTACCCGTCCAAGCACGCTACTAACTCAGATTCCGTAAAAGCCGAAGTTTGTCTGACAAAAAACTTCCGTCGCTTTGTATTTTTAGCAAAAAAATTAGGGTTTTTTGTACGGAAAACGCAATATCTTGACAAATACTCAACCAATCTAAACAATCAAGGTATCAAATTAATGTAAAAGGCAGCCTCTTTTTTTAGATTATATTTTGTAATTTAAATTTTTGTACCCATTGAGCAATTTCTTAAGTACAAAATTATTGAAAAAACGCCGTTTTAGGGTGGTCATATCCCTTGAAACAGTGGAGATATTTTCATAAAAAAATTTTTGCGGGCTATTCGAAGCAAGGTTTTACAAAAATACCATCAAAATCGAAGACAAAAAGTTTGATTGTGCACTCCATTTTTATACGTTTACGTAAGCCTAAATCTAAGCAGAAACCAAATTTTTCTTAAATAGCTCCATGTTCATAAAAATTTCTTATGGTTCCAAGTTCCTTACTTGTGGCTCGAAAGACCACGTACCTTTTTTTAAAATGGTTTAGTTTATAAAAAACAATAAATACTAGCCATAAGTGTAACGTGGAACGTCCCTTCCTAAAGTGATAACTCACAACTACTGGCGAGTATAAGAGGCGCTGTAAAATAAATCAAAAACCAGCCCGTATGGTGCAGTGGTAGCACACCGGACTGAGAAGAACAGGCCTGGAATTCAAAAAAAGGAGACCCCGGTTCGAATCCAGGTACGGGTATATTTTCTGTCTCCAAAAAATCGTCATCTTATTTCGCCTCCAGTTATGGGTCGCCACATAATGTAACTAAATCAAACACAAAGGTGCAAAAAAAGATTCACAGCAGCCATGAAAAGAAAAACTTTAGTTTAATATTATAAAAGACATTTTTTTATTGTTCATAAAGAAATAATATCACTGACCTATGAGGATAAATCCGTGCGGATGTTGCCGCATGCACTGGTCCAAAACGAACCATAAGAATATATATTAAATCTAAAAAAAACTAATTATATACAAGCAAAAAAATTAGTTTATTTTAAAAATTCAGCTTTTATTTTATTTTGACGATTCGATAAATGAGGGAACATTTTTAGATTTATCTTGAATTAAATAAGATTTTAAAAACGCGCCGCGGTCATTCGCTATACAAAAGCGGTGAAACCAGTAAAATGAAAAAATAAACAATATAGGAAAATGTTCAACTCCTGCATAAAGAAATGGTAACAAAAGGAGGCAACAAAAAATTAAAAGGTAATGGTAAATCGTTATTAATCCTTTTATTTCATGTTTTATTCGTTTTCACATTTTTAAAAACTCCACAGAAAACAATTATAATAAGAAACGCTACGTTTTGAACAAAATTTTTTTTATATCTTCCGATTGAAAGCGCTACTCTAAGTTGATCAATATTTATGCGTTATAGTAGAATTATCTAATTTTTACCGTTTATACATAGATTTACGTATCCATGGTAACATATAAGTATAAACGTTGATTAAATTGTTTAAATTTATTTATATTGTATGTTATATCATAATCATAAAACAAAATCAAAACATTTAGTCGTACAGTTTTTCTCAATTTCCTTAAATAATTAAACTAAAAACACAATAAAAAGTGGCTTAGATGTTTTACGTTAGGAATATTACTCACAACTCCGAACTCCGGAACATATTTCCATTTGTCGGAGTTCCCGCCATTTATTTTTGTAGGGTAGAGCATTTAATTTTGGCACTTTTCCAAATTGGGCATTTTTGATTTTGGACTATATCTTCGGTAATTCTGGACGGAATACGACGTTTGATAGCTCAAATGAGAGCTAAATATATGTAGATGACTGTTGTGAGCTTTTTATTTGTTAGGTTATGATATTTTTAGGTGAAATTGTGTGATTTATAAAAAATAAATTTGTTACTCGTTTTTAGAACATGGGCATTTCATGATTACGCAATAAATTGGTTTAAAAATTAAACTGTCCTGGTAAAATTTAGTCTATTTTCCGAATTTTTAGTCCCCCTGGTTCTACGTTGCGTTTGTGGTGAGCAATCGTTATAAAATAAAATGTGTAATTTCGGCACACATATTGCTGTAGGTAAAAACGGGTTGAATTAAGTGGTCGGGTGTTAAATTGTAGTTGTAAATAGTTAAAAAACAACGTTAAAATGTGTAGGGGTCATAGCACTGCACTTAAACTCGATTAAGGGGGTCCTTTTAAAAAGTGCCGAAATTAAATGCACTTTTTTCCCAAATTTTGCTCATTTTGATACCATTTGGCATTTTAGCTGTAACTTTTTGCCAGTTACACGTTGGACAACAAGTAGAAGCTTAAATTAAAGAAAATTGTCTGGAGCTAATGATAGGCTTTTAAATTTTTGAAAATGATGATTTTTTGACTGAGAAACAATCGATTGTTTGTAAAGTGCCGAAATTAAATGCATACATTTAATTTCGGCAATTTTCCATTTGTTTAAAAACTGATTTAATTAAGTAAAAAACTACTTTCGTACAATGAAACTTTTGTGACGCAACGCAGTATTGTGAAAGGTTCAAAATGAGCTATCAAACATGAAAATCGGGCCATACAGTGAAAAGTTACATCGGAAAAACAAAAAAGTGCCGAAATTAAATGCACTACCCTATTTTCATAAATAATCAAGAAAAATGTCACACAAATTTTGTTTGTTTTTTTTTAAATCTTTTTTACTACAAACAATAAAAAATAGTCCTAAAAATTTCAATAGAATACTTTTTAAAAAAATTAGTTTCAAACGGGGTGGAGCTCTAGCTTGTTTTGCTTAAAATGTTCGTAGCACGGACCATAGTATTGCAGGATAAAAACATCACTATTTTACATATGACTACTAATCAGTAAAAATTCAAATACTGCTGAGTATAACAATTTTTGAGTTGTATTTGGTAAAATTTTAAGAGTCTTTTATGTTAACAAAAGGCTTTAAAATTTCAATAAAAATGTATATAATAATAAAATATATTATTATTGAAAAGAATGACTATGATCAGATTTCAATTACAACTTTAAATAATTTAAATGAAATTTTCAATGAATTCTTATAAATATAAAACAAATAGTCTTTCTAACTAACTACAACTTGATAAAATAATGTTTTATCTTTATGCGTTGTCTATTGAATTATGCTTTTTTGCTTATTTTATTTCGTTTTATCTTTTATTTAGATTTTTGCAATTTATATAATTGGTTCCAGTGCATTGAAAACACACAAGATTATTCAGTAAGAAACAATACACACACACACACACACACACACACACACACACACACACACACACACACACACACACACACACACACACACACACACACACACACACACACACACACACACACACACACACACACACACACACACACACACACACACACACACACGCACAC
>JASAMX010016865.1:0-23687 GCA_030248175.1 Microlaimidae sp. YZB2_3
GAGAAACACGCAAAATACCCATATCGTTTTTTTCTGGAGTGCATTTTACCCCTATCGTTTTTCAATTTTGAAGGTAAAATAGGTAAAAAACGCTAATTTTAGGTCAAAAAGCCCTTTTTATAGCAATTTTGAGCTTTTTATTGATTAAAACATTCATTTTGACCTCAAAACTTAAGTTTGGGGGCAGTTAGAAGTCATTTTAAAGACATCTTTTTTCTTCATTTTTCCAAAATTGGGGGGGGGGTTAACTTTTTCTCTCCCTCCCACTTCTGAGTGGGGGGGTTAAACCCCCCTACTCAGAATTTGGGGGTTAACCCCCCCAACCCCCCCGTGCCCATGTATGGGTGGACCCCTCGGTCCCCCCAAAAACACCTATGCCTGTGCACGGTCTGTAAATGTCCCCCGCTTTATTGGAGGATTTGCCCTCCCCCCGTTTATTGCCCCCCGCATAAAAAAATACCCTAAAATTATGACGCCATTTTTAACCTATGATGACGCCATCATCGTAAATTTTTTGCAGTTTTTAGCCTATTTCAATAAATTTTAAGCCATTTTAGACCTATTTTTACCTTATTTTTGCTTTTTTGTCCCTTTTTCCCTTTTCCCTTGTTTTTCTCTCTTTTTTCGTCTTTTTTTATTTTTTTTTCTCCCCTGCTTGCATCCCCCCGTTTTATTGCCCCTCTCCGTTTCAAAAAAGTTGCCCCCGTGCCTCCCCCCGTTTTGGAATTGCCCTTGCCCCCCAATAAAACCCCGGGGGGCAGAGCACAGGTCTGCCGAAAAAAGACATTAAAAAAAGGTAAAAATTTTTCCGCTTCGCGCTGAGTGATTTTTTTTGCTGTTATTTGCATTGTTTTTTTAAGTTAAACTTGAAAAAATTTTGGTTTAAAAAGGTGTAACATTAAAAATCGTGCGACAGCACGAAAAAATTTTCTTTGTAATTTACTTTCAGAAATTGTCTTTGAAATTCATTAGAAACATCACTTAAAAGTTGTAAAAAGGTATATAAATGTCGAGCGCTGAGCGTAGCGAAGCGCGAGAAAGATTTTTAAAATTGTTTTTTTAGGACCCCCATTTTACCTCCGCCACTTCAAAGGGGGGGGGGGTTACAACCCCATAAGCCCCCTGTTTATTACGACTGTTTTTAATGTTTTAATAAGTTTAAAAAATTTCGCGATTTCGATAAAATAATTTATGACATCACTTTTTAATTATTCTGAAAATTAATGCAAAAAATAAGGCGAAGCTCTGGGGTTTTTTCTGAAACTGTAAAAATCGGAGCTCCACTCTTGAGGTCCGGAGGGACATCATATTGTTATGTATAAAGGTGCATTTTGTGCGTTTCAAACGCGATATTTAGCCTCAAAATCTCAAACGTTTATATAAGCTTGATAATTGTATTAATTTAATATATTTTTGTGGTATATTAATTTTGTCTCCAACATCTTGTTTTTATTATTTATTTTTTAGGGTCGTCTACAAATCTATTTTCGGGATATTTCTGTGATACTCTAAATCGAACTCTTTCGGAGTTTCAGTGCTTCTACGCCTCTGTCACTTCTAACTGCAATTGTGATATTTACGTTCAAATTAAATTTATTACAAAAATAAATATTCTAACTATTGTAGACGCACATGTAATATTAAAAAATAGAAGGAACATAACTAAATTGAGCAAAATAAATTCAAAATATTATTATCTCAAAGAAGAAACCCGAATTTGGCAATGAAATGTGGTGTTTCGTGTTTCATAAATGTTACGAATATTAGATTCTTTGTAAATATTCTTTGTAAAAGAAATAAAATCCTATGCTAAAGCATAAGAATTTAAAAAAAAGATAGGACTTTTGCAGAGAAGGGCTGTTGTTCGTAACTTTTATGAAACAGCGCCCAGTAATAATATCAATAAAATTCAGGTACAAGTTTAATCCCTAGATCTTATAGGATCATAATTCTGTCTAAGATCCAGCGGTCTGGACAAACAGCAGTTAAAGGAGCGCGGGAACTTTTAATAAGAGCCTCAAGCATTGGGGTTGAGCCTCCCGGATTAAGGGGGTATACCCGACGGTATGTTGTTTGTGATGTATGGGAGTACGATTTTTTCGCAAGTTTTTGCGAGTGCGGATATGAGTGAGATGGGCCTAAGCTGTTGTTGATGTTTTTGTTTGGTTTTCGAATTGGAATGTAGTTGGAGAGTTTCCAACTGTGTGGTAGGGTAGTGCATTTAATTTCGGCACTTTTCCAAATTGGGCATTTTTGATTTTGGACTATATCTTTGGTAATCCTGGACGGAATACAACCTTTGATAGCTCAAATGAGAGCTTATTATATGTAGATGACTGTCGTGAGCTTTTTATTGGTTATGTTATGATATTTTTATGTGAAATTGTGTGATTTATAATAAACAAAATTGTTACTCGTTTTTAGAACATGGGCATAGCAATACGTAATTGTCATGTTGTGTCGCTCTTGGTTAGAGTACGTATTGCTAAAAAAAGTGGAGGGAGAGAATGAGAACAGTTGCGAACGAAATTTTCATACCCAAATCTCCCTTACGTGAGATTTAAGGATCGCAAATAGATTCATTCTGCCTCCGCGTTCAGGACAAAACACGGTGGCGTCCAACGGTGTCCTGGCCAACGGCGGAGTTCCAGCCAACAGCCCGCAGCAACAACCCCAGCAATCCCAAGGCGGGGGGTGGTGGGACATTTTTAGAAAACGAGAAAACAGCAATTCCCATCATCGACTTTCCAACGCCTCCAATAAAAAGATTATTAGGGAACGCTTCGACGTTAGGGTAACCGCCAAATACGAAATCAAAGCTTTAATTGGAAAAGGTTGGTATTAATATCTTTTAATTATTAGTAGTAATAGTAGTATAATATTTTTTAATATATCAGTATAATATAAAATTATATAGTATAATATAATATTGTTTAATATTGCCAATTTTGTTTTATTTTATTTTAATTTAAATTGTTCCGGCTAAAATAACCTCAACTTGAATTTGCATAAAAATTTAAAATAAAAAAAGTTTTACAATATTTTCAAAAAACGACATTAACTGTTTTCGACTTCAGGGATAATCTAATATATATATATATATATATATATATATATATATATGCACCTGTAAAAACAAATTACTTTATCACGATTTAAAAGATTTTTTTTTCATTTTGCATTTGAAACTTTTTTAAATTTAGTGAAAGTTGACTTTTGAGAAATAATAGTGTATATTTACTATGTCTATGGTTGAATTATATCTGGCTGACGCTGAAAATAAAAATGCAGACATGAGGGGACCAATTAAAATTGTGCGGTAATGACGTTTTTATTTAAAACCAAATAAGAACGCGGAATTTTTTTTAAAATCCACCTTTTCATAAAGTATATAAAAAATAACCAATTTTAGCCCTTAAAAAATTTGCATTTTGGTTACAAATTAAGTAATATGATAAATAATTATTAAAATACAGTTTTTAATCTTTGTTATTAATCCGCTTTAAAAAATTTTTAATGTTTTTATTGTTAAAAAGTCGATTCAATAATGCAAATATCGCTGTCAGCTAGATTTTATTTGCCTATAGCTATTTTTTTAAAATATGAACTTATAATAAAAAGTGTTTAATTTTGAAACGTTTATCAAAATGTGCTAAATTATTTTTATTCAGAGAGCTTTTCGAGAATAGGGCGAGCGGATCGCACTGCTGAATAAATATATCGTCGTTTCTACGGCAACATGAGCCACAGTTCTTATAAAATATTTGTGTCTGTGACTCATTATAATTTTTAAACAACATCCTGTTTACTAAAGAATGAGTCACAGTCACGTGTGTTTTGAATCAAACGTCCCGTTAGCAAGATATGCTCGCTTGAAAGTTTTTCCCAGCTCTCATAATTTTTTTGCAGTTTGAATAAAAAAATGCTTTTATTCAGGTAGTTTCTCGCGTGTAGTGAGAGCGGAGCATCGAGCCACGGGTGTGTGCTACGCTATCAAGCTCCTACCGGCCAAACACGGGACCGGTCCGTTTGAAAACGAGCTTATCATCTTGAACAAGGTAGACCACGCCAATATCATCAAACTTCAAGAGGTCTTTCGAGCTTCCAACCGTGTATACATGGTACTCGAGCTTGCAAGCGGAGGGGAGCTTTACGATCGAATCATATCAAAAGGTTCGGATCACGTTTGTGATTTTGATTTACATTATATTTATCATGGGTAGTGCGGGACCGCTACGGGGCGATTTATCCCCGAGGCGCCGCGCCAACCATAATTAGAGAACGTGGGTAAATTTTGAAATTCATGTTCATCTCCTTCTTCTTCTTCTTCTTTTTCTTCTTTTTCTTCTTCTTCTTCTTCTTCTTCTTATTATTATTATTATTATTATTATTTTTATTATTATTATTATTATTGTTATTATTATAATTATTATTCTAACGCTTAATTCTTAAAATCGATATTCCTTCCTTACTGATTGAACAAAAATAAACATGGGCTCATTGGAAAGAAGAAAGAATTACACAACTTTCTTAGGAAGCACTTTTTTCATTTATTGATTTATTGATCAAAATAAAAAATTGAAAAATGGACAACTAAAAACTCCCAAATAACAACCTTTTGGCAACAATAAGGATTGTACAGAGCAGACAACGAACAGTGCCTCATAAAAACCGCACAAAAAAGCAGAAGACGGTGATCGGTTTTAATTTGTGGCGGAAACCGACCCAGTTCCCAACACCATCTACTTCAACCGCACGGAAAACGGCGAAAACAACAAAGTACTTTTTTTAATTCTTTCATTACTGATGACAAAATTAATTCAAAGTTTTATTAATAAAAAATAATAATAAGCATCGGTGGCGCGGGAACGTCACGCGGCGGTTTAGCCCCACAGCACCGTGCACACTATAATTAGAGAATGTTGGTAAATTTTGTTGTAATTTATGTTCATCTTCTTCTATTTATTATTATTATTCTAGCGTTGGTAAATTTTGTTGTAATTTATGTTCATCTTCTTCTATTTATTATTATTATTTATTATTTATTATTATTATTATTATTATTATTTTAGCGCTCATTATCTTAAAATCAATATTATTTCATCGTTCCTGCGGGGATTTAACCCTGCGGTACCGCATCAACTAAAATCAGAGAATCTGGATAAAATTTGCAATTTATGTTCATAATCTTCTTCTTTTTTAATTTTTTCTTTTTTAATAATTTTTTTATTCCAAAAAAAAAATAATTGCAATCATCGCTGGCGCGGGAGCGCCCACTGCAATTTAGCCTCACGGCACCGCGACAACTATAATTAGAGCACCTGGTAAATATTGTAATTTATGTTTATCGAAAAGAGTACACGATAGTCAAACACATATAAAAGGAAATTGTTCAATGTTAACGGACCTTCACAGAGTAATGACCTTATACAATCATTTTTAGCCAATTAAGGCTTGGAAAAAAATGGAGAATTTTCATTCATTGGAGATCCAATTTTTTCCCAAGCGCTAATTGGTTAAAAGTGATTCCAACAGCTCCTTTTACAACCAAACATATATGACCTGATCACGAATACTATATTCCATTTTGAGAGCCCTAAAATCCTGACGTGTAACGGCGTCACGGTGTAAACACGCGCGGAACGCGTTGTCACCTATCACTTGTCACTCCGGTACAAACAGCTCTTATTTACAGAATTCAATTACAGGTAATTTTACGGAATTCGAAACCGCATACACTGTAAAAATGATACTGACCGGTCTGCAGTATTTGCACAGGTGCGGGATCACCCATCGGGACTTGAAACCGGAGAATATCCTTTACAAATCCCAGGCGGAGGACAGTCGACTAATGATATCCGATTTCGGACTCGCACACCAATCTTGCCCGGAGTCAGAGGAACAGTACGACTCTACGATGACAGACACCTGTGGCACTCCTGAATACATTTGTAAGCATTATTATTATTATTATTATTATTATTATTATTATTATTATTATTATTATTATTATTATTATTATTATTATTATTATTATTATTATTATTATTATTATTATTATTATTATTATATTATTATTATTATTACTATTATTAGTATTATTATTATTATTATTAATATTATTATCATTATTATTATTATTATTATTATTATTATTATTATTATTATTATTATTATTATTATTATTATTATTATTATTATTATTATTATTATTATTATTATTATTATTATTATTATTATTATTATTATTATTATTATTATTATTATTATTATTATTATTATTATTATTATTAATATCATTATTATTATTATTATTTATTATTATTAGAAATAATTATTGGTTTATAAGGGTTATTTAATGCAGAATTTTTTTGTTATGTACTTATAATGATTATTTAATGCAGAATATTTTGTTATGTACTTGTAAGGATTATTTAATGCAGATATTTTCGTTGTGTACTCTATTAATTTCTTCAAAATTTCAGCATTTTCTATCTATTTGAATTTTTTTCATGTCACTCAGTTTATAAAAGTTCACTCACTTTAAAGGCGGTATTTATAATCGTACTTATTGTGTGTGTTTACTGAGGATTTTTTTACAAGAAAAAAACTTCAATGGTATAATAGTGGAGTTGATTATTTTATTTTTTCTAAAAATCAAAACAAATCACATCGTCTTTCTGAAGTTTTATTTTTTCTGTTTTGCTTAAATTTTTTTAGTCGTAGAAAAGTTATTACCTGGGAGCGCATAAATTATAATAACAGACAAATTAAATCTGTGCTAAATATAATCAATTCATCTGACTCTCGACAAAAACACAGTGCTGTAATATAATAAATAATATAATTTTATGCTAGATATTACAATATTATTGTTATTATTGTAACATTGGATAAGCAGTTAGCAATGAGTAGTCAACCGAGTGTATCTTGTTTTTTTTAACAAAGCTAATTGGGTTGATTTAAAATTAGCTAACAATAATATTAGTTTAGTGGGAAAAAAGTTTTAAATCTACAGACCTGTTTACCATTTGTCGAGTATTAATATTCCCGTGTAACTTTTGACAGGGAAAAATGTCCGTTTTAGAGAACAATGGGATAGATGGACACGCATATGCTTTTCAAAGCGACCGCTAATGAATTACCGCCTGCTTTTCTCGTCAGAATCAATCTTTTTAAGTGCACCGGCTTTTTTCCTGGCTTTTTTTAAGTTTAGCCAAAATAAAAAAAAACAAATTGAAGATTAGTACAAAGTTACTTAGTTAACAAACATGTTTTAGCTCAATAGGAGAAAAAAAGGGTTATTAAAATCAAGTCTGTGTGTGAACCTTATCAACGCTTTTTGTATTTATTCAAAGTGCTCTTATTGGGTTTTGTTTCAAATGAGATAAGATTCGATAAATTATAAATAGTTTTTTCCGGTTCAATCATTTTCTGTTTTAATTATACCTTAAATATCTGATGAAAATGGATAGGTTAAATTGTTAGTTATCTCATGTAATTTAACATTTTAAAATTAAACCAAGATATTTTTTTTAATTTTGTTATTGTAAAAAAATCGGATAGAATTTTATTTTATTGGACCAACCGTTACTAGATCACAGTGGCTGTCCATCTTATAGTCGAAATATTTTTATCTTTATTGGTTTCCACTTTAGAAAATTACTGTTTCCTGGGTTGTTTTAACCCGGTAAGGACGGGGTGCCTAAATTGGGAAAAACGGTTTTTACCTGCCTCCTACCTGCCTCCATCGAAAATTTTGCTGCCTCCTACCTGCCTCCCACCTGCCTCCACCCTGCCTCCTACCTGCCTCCGAGGCAGTTTTAGCTGCCTCCTAACCTGTATATGCTTCAACATAGGAGGTAGGTTAACCTGCCTCAGAGGCAGTTTTACTTGCCTCCACCCTGCCTCCATGCTGCCTCCGAGGCAGTTTTACTTGCCACCTACCCGCCTCCAATTTTCAGGAGGCAGGTTCAAGGGCCGTCCTTACCGGTTTAATGTTGCTGGCAAATATTATGTAAATATAAACAAAAATCAATCATACACTATAAATTATCTGAATAATTAAAAAGAAAATCAACGGGTACTTTTTGTGAGTTTTAAGGTAGAACACCACAGTTATGATGATTTTTACTAAAAGTTAGATATCCACTTAGATAATAATTTTTGTCTGACAAAAGTATAGTGCGATCCAAAGCTCAGATTATGATGTATCCAACGGTAATAGTTCCACCGTTTACCGAATGTTATATTTCGAGATATAGTTGGATGAATTTAAAGCTCAAAAAACAGTTTTTGGCCATTTAAAAAATTGATTCGCTCAGTTTTTTCTGCAATTTCATAGAAAGTTAACGAAAAATAGGGAGCAACTTTTAGATGTGGTTTGGAGTAAACCTTAATTTAAAATTTTAATAAAATTAAAAAATCGATGTTTTTAAAAGAAAAATCAAATTAAAAAAATCCTGAATTAGTTTTTTAACAAATACAATTCAAAGTATTGATTAGACTTGTGTCTAACTATTTCCAAACTTTCATTAAAATCTGAGCGAATCAATTTTTTTAATTTTCATTTAATTTTTTTTTATTTGACGCCGTGAAACTACATTTCAAAACGCTTGTTTAAAAGTTTCTTTTACGAGAGAGATCTTTGGTGAGATTGGTTAGAGCGTCGGACTCAGATCCTCGAAACCGTAGGTTCGAGTCTCCCGCAGGCAATATTTTTAACTTTTTAATTAAAAAAGTGTTCTCTATTCAAGATACGCTAAATGAAAAATGAAAAAAATAGAATATTTTTGGTAATGAATTTTATTAAAATATAATGCAATTTTGACATGTTTTTTATCGGTGTCATTTAATGATTGTGGACGATAACAATTTTTTAAAAAAATGAATGTCAAAAATTGAATGAGCAGGTCAAATTACGTTAGTAAAAATTAATTAGAAAAGATCTGCCGTCAAAATCTAACTGTGGTGTTTTATTTTAAATACTAAAGTAAAATATTGATAAAATTTGTTTCTTTGAAAATGAAATTCGGTTCGCCTTTTAATCCTTTTCGATTATCACAGCGTCTCAGGCGCGGAATTTATATATCGTCCTTACTACGGCAAAATGAGCCACAATTCGTAAAAATATGTTTGTCTGCGACTCATTTTAAATTTAAAGCGGGGCCTTATTAACTACAGAATAAGTCACAGTCACGCGTATTTTATAATGAAAGTGGCTCATTTTGCCGTACGAACGACGATATATCGTGCCTCAGTTTATATTTATAGTGACAGAACGGGTCGTACAACAGACATTGATTAGCAGTTACGCGTTCAGATTCCGCGTGTCAGACGGGCTGTTTCCACGAAATAATAGGAAAGAATTTAATAATGCTAGTACACTGTATTACATTATGTGAATAATTTTATATTTTCTATTTTTAGCTCCTGAAGTTCTGTTGCGACTTCCTTACAATAAAAAGGTAAGGTTTGCGCTTGTTTAACGAGTAGAATTTTTTAGTATAACTTTTTTGTAAATAATCTTTTTTTTTAATTTTTGCAAGTTTAAATGATTTGTGTTTGAGCTTATGCGTCAAAAATTAAAATTACAAGATTTTTAGACGTTTTACAACAATTTTAGAGTTTATATGTTTAGAGTCGTTCTTCAGTTCAAACAAAACATTCAATATTGCTGATTTTCTTATATCAAGCCATATAAAAATAATATTATAAGAAAAAAAAATTTTTGTATAGCTAAAAGTTTTCTCTTCGCAAAAATAAAACTTTTTGGTTTAAAATAACTTTTTACTTGTAAAATTTTTTTTATCACTTTAGGTTTTTGCAAAAAATACTGGAATTTCTTCCAGAAACCTATTTAATAAAGATTTTTGTAATTGTAAATTAATAAACGCATATAATTTCTTCTTATTTTATTAATTAAAAAATACATACGTAACTGTGGAATTTACGGAATTTACAGACATGTAATTTTTTTTAATTAATAAAATAAGAAGAAATTAAATGCGTTTTATAAAACTAAACTAAACGCAGTTTAGAAGAAACTAAACGCAATTTTATTAATATACTTTTTAATTAAAAATACAAAAGAAAAATATGCGTTTATTAATTTACAGCTGTTAATTAATTACAAGCGATTTTTATAAAATAGGCCCTAGGACAAAAAAAGTTTGTTTCAAGAGATTTTGGTGTTTTGGGTCATAAAGTATTATATTACTTAGATTGTACAATAGGTGTAATTTGTTTAAAAAATATTTCGCGTCCGATTTGGTTTGCTTCTTTTTCAGGTAGATGTTTGGGCTTTGGGTGTCGTGGTATACATTCTTTTCTCAGGTATTATGCCTTTCGATTCAGAATCCCGGTCCAGACTGTATCGTCAAATAATACGAGGGAGGTATCACTTCTATCCCGAGGTGAGCAGTTTTTTGTTTGCTTAATTTTAATTATTTTGTGCTGTATTCCTTTTATTTTTTCCCTTTTAAGTATAATAATAGTCATGCTAACATCAATTTTTTAATAAAACAAAAAACTTTATAAGATTTAAAAAAAATATTATTTTGATATTTAAACGGGCAGTAATTTTTTTTTGAAAGAATAAACATCTAAAACCAAGATGCTTTTTCCAAATTTAATTTGAAGTTAATCAAAGGTAAATATGTTTATATAAAGGTATATTCTTTTAATTTTTAAAACGAGATTCGTCTAAATTTTTTTAAGAAGTGACAGAATTTATTAATTTCTTCCGCTAATTTTTTTCTTTAAAACGCGGCTTACAAAGTACCCTTAGGATAAAATAAAAAATAATAACTTAATTTTGGATAAAAAGCATTGGTAGAACGTTTTTTTTGTATATTTGCCTCATTGTAGAGTAAACTCTAATTTTTATAGAGTAACGAAAATTTACGACATTTGTTTTAAAAGCATATTTTAACTAATAGTATTAAATGTGTCATTGTTTCCTAAAATATGAAAGGATTAAATATGCTTAAAAAAAGCTTATATTCCAGCTTAAAGTATGTGGAAAAATAATCGCCGAGAAATTGAGATTACTTCAAAAATATAGCCAGCTGCTTGTAAAGTTTTAGAAATTTTAAAATTTAAAATAACAGAGAAGTATTTAAACGCTCTAAAAATGAAAATAAATTGTTTGAGCGGTACTAAAAGATATTTTCATTTCTCGGTGAAAAAAAAACAATCAGACAATTTTACATTCGGATTTGTTGAAACACTATCGTTTTATTAAAAGATTCTGCGTCAAATATTGTTTATAGAAACAAATCCAAATGCAATTTTTAGACCAGTTTTCGTAAAGCTGATATAAAATCACCATACAATTTTTTTCGTTGCATCGTAATGCATAGCCGCGCCATTAAATTTTAAAACAAAATCGCTTATGGATAGGCAGCAGTGTGACGAAAAACACACGTTTACGTTCTAACTTTACGTAAATTTTAATTTATAAAAACTGAAATAAAAATTTTCGAAATATATATATATATATATATATATATATATATATATATATATATATATATATATATATATATATATATATAAAAATTGAAATTTAAAATTTTTGTATGCTGTTAGCTTGATTTTATAACTTTTTGCTTGCAAAAGGGTTAAGTTTGTTTACGAAATTGGGTTAAATTGGCTATTGGAATTTGTCTTAAAATTGCTGGCTTTATGTTCCTTCATATAAGTTCGATTGAAAATTTAAACGCCGAAACTAATAATTAACGCACCGTAAAAATAAATAACGTGCATTTTCAAAAATACACTGCCTGCTTGCCCCCCTGTTTTATTGCCCCCCGTGCCCTCCCGTTTTGGAATTGCCCCCCCCCCCAATAAAACCCCTGGGTTGAGCGCAGTGCAAGGTCTGTAAGTCACATAATGTAACACAAAATACAATGTTTACCCAAAAAAAAAACTGTCACAAAAGCAGAAAATTTTGTACAAAAAGTAACAAAATTTATTGGATGTCTTAGTTGAATTGTTGAAAAGGCTTCTTACTGCTGTAGTATGTATATAGATGGATATATTGTTTAGATGTTTAATATATTTCTATATTGTATATAGATGTTTTTTTATAAAAAAATTTTTATTTGTAGGTACCAAGCCGTATGATCCTGATTTGTTTGGAAAAGCACTTCCATGCTTAACTGCTATAGCCTCGTCACTCTCACCAGACTATGCTCTTATTAATGCATCCGAAGGCAAGTTTTTAAAGGTTTTTCATATTGTTCGGAGTGTTGAAGCTGCAAAATACTTGGTGCAAAATTTTCCTTTTCAAAAAAATAGAAAAAAACCATTGAACGCGAAAAAGAAAAAAAGATAAACAGCTGTGATGCTTTTAGAATACCAAAGTCAGGCATATATTGATATTATCCGAATAGATTAGTGGTATCGAAATGAAGGCCGTTTGTTTAAATCCAACCTTTGACACAAAATTTTACTTATAAAAACAATTCAACTAGATGGTCGAATTATATATTTCAATTGTTCTAAAATAAGAATATTTTGTTTATTTAATTATAGGCACTTTATGATTGACTGCTTATTGTTTTTATTTTACTTTTTTCACACTTTGTATATATGTATGCATATATTTATATATAGTAAATGCAAGAATACTGAAATTAAGATTGAAAAAACCTTTTTTTTGTAAAAACATTCCTTTTGCTAAAGATAAATTCTATCAGGGTGAAAATAGGTGAGTGGTAAAGTAACCACTCGTTTTTTGAGAAAATATCACGTGCAGAGAAACACATGACGCAACTAAATAATAATTGATTACATAACCGCTCAAAACTTTTTTTTTAATTTTTCTCGCTCGCGGGTTTATTGTTTATTTCTTCCTGGCGGAGACGGTTACGCCCATAATTCCAGCCTGAAAGATTTTAGCTAGTTGCAGTTGTTCAGAATATAGAAGTAAACAAACCCCCTTATCAAATTTTTACAAATAGCAATCAAATTTTATTATTCAATATTTTGTTGTGACTCATTTTTCTACAAAACATTTAAGCGTAAAATCAAACAAAAAGCAAAAACCACCAAGCAACCCACACAATAAAATCTAATTACAAATAATATATATATATACCCTTGATTCGTTTCCTGTGTGATTTCTCTTCTTATTTTATAACATTGCTCACCACAACCAACACAAACCAACTAAAAATCGAAAATAGCCTAAATTTACCAGACAGTTAATTTTTAAACCAATACAACAAAATCCCATTCAAAAACGAAACAAATATATAAATCACAAACACAAAAAACAACAAACAAAAAAAACACACACCACCAAAAACCCCAACCAACCACCCAAACCAAAAAACCAAAAAAAAACCAAAAACCAAAAAACTACAATGTTATTATTTTTTCTGCTACAATGTTACGATTTTCTTTTGCTAAAATTATAATAATTCCAGGCGATGATGATCAACAACAAATATCTATGGAGGGCAGTTGGTCGCCCAATCCGGTGGAAGTCCGTGGGATCGAATTAAATTCCGATCTGCAAAATCTTGTTCAAAAATTCGCCGAGCATTTTCACGACTCTTGGGCCAGCAAAAAAGTACAACTTTTGTCCACTTGCAATTTAGTATTAGAAAAGTTGATTGAATGTGCAGAAAAGTAACAGCTTTTTTTACTGGTTTTTTATTGACCGGTATTTTGGGTTAGAAATTGATAAAATATCATAATAAATTTGTAAAATTTGTTGAAGTATAGTATAATACAAACTTAATTTTCATTATTTTTTTATTCTTTAGAATATAAATTGATTAATTAAGAGTAATTTCGATTATTGTTTAAATTATTTTGATTTAGTTTGAAAAAGGATGGTCATACGGTGAAATTTACAGCAGAACTGAGCAAACCCATCCCAGATTAAAGCCTTTTGCAATGCTGAAAGATTTTGTAAGTGAAATTTTACACATAAAACAGTTTCAAAAAGGAAAAACAACTCGCTTAAAATTTACGATATTCTTTCGGGACATTGCTTTATATATGTTTAAATAATCAAGAACTTAAAAAAGAACGTGGCTTAATTTTACCATGTTTTTTCATAAGGCACGGCCGCCGCTCAGTTTATTTTTATTTTTTTTTATTTTAGTTCTTTTTTTGCCATAAAATTCTGTTTCTCAATTTTTTGTGTAAAACTCAACTACTATCAAATTCTCGTCCAACCAAGGGAATGCATTCGCTATTATAAATGCAACACTACTATAAAAACCAAATTTCTTTCTTTAGGAGAAAAATTTCTACAAGGATCGCTGCTCCGAATGCGTGAAAGCCTTGATGGCTTGGGATTATCAGATCGAACTGGTGGATCCGGATACGGCCCAGAGAGCCGCTTCCGCTTTTCAACCCTCAGGGAACAGCATCAACAGTTACAGACCGCGACCTGTGGATCTTTCCAATATGACTCTAGGAAAGGTAAGCAAAAACTCCTGATGTTCCTTCTGCTTGTCGAAATTTTTGAGCAACCTCTGGAGCTCCGGAGCTTCTTTGATGATATTTTTCTTTAGAGCCGCCTCTTGCTTGTTGTTGCGTTTTAAGAAGTTTTAGAGAAACCGCCGTTTGCAGTGCTCCAAGCTCAAAAGTTTCGTTTTTCGGAATTTTGGGGTAATCACCGAAGCTTTGGAGCTCTGTTTTATTTTTTTCACTAATTTCATAATTAATAAAAGAGGGATAGCATAAAATATTTCTTCAAAATTTTTGGTAAGCTATTCTTTTATAAAACCCTTTAAAAACAATAAAACTATAGGCAAATAAAATTTAGCTGGCCGCGATATTTGCAGTATTGAATCAACTATTTAAAAAAACAAAAATAATCAAAATTTTTCACTAAAGCGGATTAATAACAAAGATTAAAAACTATATTTTAATAATTATTTATCAAATTACTTAATTTGTAACTTAAATGCAAATTTTTTTAAATAAAAGTTGGTTAATTTTTGTATATTTTGTTAAAAGGTGGAATTTAAAAAAAAATCTGCGTCCTTATTTTTTTTTAAAAAAACACGTCATTACCGCCCAATTTTAATTGGTCCCCTTATTTCTGCATTTTAATTTTCAGCGTCAGCCAGATATAATCCAACCATAGTCGTAGTCAACCAAAATAATTCGAGCATAAGAACGCACAAACTAGTGATGTTCCCGCTTCCTAAAATCATGTTCATGTTCTAAAACTCCGCTTATTTAAAAAAAAATTTAGTAAACTCACGAAGTTTCCTACCTAATAATAATATGAACAAACAAAACAAAACAAAAGCAAAAAAAACCGAAAAATAAAGACGAAGAAAGAAAAAAAAAAACGAACAAACAAAAAACGAACCCGCAAAAAACCAAAACACAACAAAAAAACAAAAAAAAAAAAATAAACAAAAAAAACAAAAGACAACCCACAAATAAAAAACCAAAAAACCACAAAACCACCAAAAAAACAAAAAAAAAAAAAAAAAAAAAAAAAAAAAAAAACAAACAAAAAACCCAAAAAGGTATTCTTCAAGTATAAATCATTCAATTTTATGGACTATTTTAAGTATAGATGAACTAATAATTTAAAACGTTTTTATCAAGTGCAATTAATTAAATTAAAATAGTTTTTTTATAAATGTCAAGAAAAGCACGTAAGCTTAAACATTTTATCATATTATGAACACCCTGAATCGTGGACTGTAGACCTTAGTTTCCATAAACAACCTTAAAATCAAATTAAAGTTTAAATTTAGCTTAAATTTTAGGTTTTGTTTAGGTTGTTTAGGGAAGCTAAGGTCTGCAGTCAACGATTAAGGTTATTTATGAGTATGATCACGATAATTTACATAAAAAGATCTGTTTTAAACTCTTAGTTCGTCGATACTTAAAGTAGTCCATGTAATTGAAAGGGTTATACTTGAAGAATGCCCTATTTTAGGGTTTTTTCATTTATTCGTTTTTATTTACTTTCATTTTGATTTATTTATCATACACGAAAAATAAAAAAAGGTAAAAAAATAGCTACATTAGACCAATGAAATAAACAACCCTTTGAAGTTAAATCTTCCAGAATTTTCTTTGCCCAGATCAAGTGAGCGTTTTCTGCCATTTTTTCAGAAGCAATCATTAAATCCTAAAATATTTATGAAAATGGTAAATCAGTTAACTTATAATTAATTAATTAAAATAATAAAATGAAAATTAAATATATAATTACAAATCAAAATAACAATAATAAATAATAATTAAATAAAGCAATTTTAAAAAAACAATTTTGTATGATTTCCGAAATTATATTAAAGTTTTTTAGTTTTCCTCGGAGTTTCGAAACTTTTTAGTACTTTAGCAGTTTCAGGGCTTCGTCTTTTTTATACTTTCTTACGGCTTCGCATTTATAAATACTTTGACTTCACAGGTCTTTGTTGAGTAACGAAAAATATACCAGAAAACCAAACTACTTCTGATGTTTTCCAAAGCTTGGATCTCAGAATTTTTTCCAGTTTTATATAACAAAGCATAATTATTACTATTATTATTATTATTGTTAGGTAGGAAACTTCGCGAGTTTACTAATTTTTTTTATATAAGCGGAGTTTTAAAACATGAACATGATTTTAGGAAGGGGGAACATCACTAGTTTGTGTGTTCTAATATTATGCTCGAATTATTTTGGTTGACTACGACTATGGTTGGATTATATCTGGCTGACGCTGAAAATTAAAATGCAGAAATGAGGGGACCAATTAAAATTGGGCGGTAATGACGTTTTTTTTTAAAAGAAATAAGGACACAGAATTTTTTTAAATTCCACCTTTTAACAAAATATACAAAAATTAACCAACTTTTATTTAAAAAAATTTGCATTTAAGTTACAAATTAAGTAATTTGATAAATAATTATTAAAATATAGTTTTTAATCTTTGTTATTAATCCACTTTAGTGAAAAATTTTGATTATTTTTGTTTTTTAAATAGTTGATTCAATACTGCAAATATCGCGGCCAGCTAAATTTTATTTGCCTATAGTTTTATTGTTTTTAAAGAGTTTTATAAAAGAATAGCTTACCAAAAATTTTGAAGAAATATTCTATGCTATCCCTCTTTTATTAATTATGAAATTAGTGAAAAAAATAAAACAGAGCTCCAAAGCTTCGGTGATTACCCCAAAATTCCGAGAAACGAAACTTTTAAGCTTGGAGCACTGCAAACGGCGGTTTCTCTAAAACTTCTTAAAACGCAACAACAAGCAAGAGGCGGCTCTTAAGAAAAATATCACCAAAGAAGCTCCGGAGCTCCAGAGGTCAAAAATTTCGACAAGCAGAAGGAACATTAGGAGTTTTTGCTTACCTTTCCTAGAGTCATATTGGAAAGATCCACAGGTCGCGGTCTGTAACTGTTGATGCTGTTCCCTGAGGGTTGAAAAGCGGAAGCGGCTCTCTGGGCCGTATCCGGATCCACCAGTTCGATTTGATAATCCCAAGCCATCAAGGCTTTCACGCACTCGGAGCAGCGATCCTTGTAGAAATTTTTCTCCTAAAGAAAGAAATTTGGTTTTTATAGTAGTGTTGCATTTATAATAGCGAATGAATTCCCTTGGTTGGTCGAGAATTTGATAGTAGTTGAGTTTTACACAAAAAATTGAGAAACAGAATTTTATGGCAATGCAAACAAAAAGAACTAAAATAAAAAAAAATAAAAATAAACTGAGCGGCGGTCGTGCCTTATGAAAAAACATGGTAAAATTAAACCACGTTCTTTTTTATGTTCTTGATTATTTAAACATATAAGGCAATGTTCCGAAAGAATATCGTAAATTTTAAGCGAGTTGTTTTTCCTTTTTGAAACTGTTTTATGTGTAAAATTTCACTTACAAAATCTTTCAGCATTGCAAAAGGCTTTAATCTGGGATGGGTTTGCTCAGCTCTGCTGTAAATTTCACCGTATGACCATCCTTTTTCAAACTAAATAAAAATAATTTAAACAATAATCGAAATTACTCTTAATTAATCAATTTATATTCTAAAGAATAAAAAAATAATGAAAATTAAGTTTGTAATAGACTATACTTACAACAATTTTACAAATTTATTATGATATTTTATCGATTTCTAACCCAAAATACCGGTCAATAAAAAACCAGTAAAAAATCTTTTACTTTTCTGCACATTCAATCAACTTTTCTAATACTAAATTCCAAGTGGACAAAAGTTATACTTTTTTGCTGGCCCAAGAGTCGTGAAAATGCTCGGCGAATTTTTGAACAAGATTTTGCAGATCGGAATTTAATTCAATTCCGCGGACTTCCACCGGATTGGGCGACCAACTGCCCTCCATCGATATTTGTTGTTGATCATCATCGCCTGGAGTTATTATCGTTTTAGCAAAAGAAAATCGTAACATTGTAGCAGAAAAAAAACATATGTATATATAGGGTAGTGCATTTAATTTCGGCACATTTCCAAATTAGGCATTTTTGATTTTGGACTATATCTTTGGTAATCCTGGACGGAATACGACGTTTGATAGCTCAAATGAGAGGTAATTATATGTAGATGGCTGTCGTCAGCTTTTTATTTGTTATGTATGATATTTTCATGTGAAATTATGTGATTTATAAACAATAAATTTGTTACTCGTTTTTAGAACATGGGCATTTCATGATTACGCAATAAATTGGTTTAAAAATTAAACTGTCCTGGTAAAATTTAGGCTATTTTCCGAATTTTTAGTCCCCTGGTTCTATGTTGCGTCTGTGGTGAGCAATCGTTATAAAATAAAATAGTGTAATTTCGGCACTCATATGCTGTAGGTAAAAACGGATTGAATTAAGTGGTCAAGTGTTAAATTGTAGTTGTAAATAGTTAAAAGACAACGTTGATATGTGTAGGAGTCATAGCACTCCACTTAAACTCGATTAGGACGTTCCTTTTAAAAAGTGCCGAAATTAAATGCACTTTTTTCCAAAATTTTGCTCATTTTGATACCATTTGGCATTTTAGCTGTAACGTTTTGCCAGTTAAACGTTGAACAACAAGTAGAAGTTTAAATTAAAGAAAACTGTCTGAAGATAATGATAGGCTTTTAAATTTTTGAAAATGTTGATTTTTTTACTGAGAAACAATCGATTGTTTGTAAAGTGCCGAACTTAAATGCACATATTTAATTTCGGCAATTTTACATTTTTTTAAAAACTGATTTAATTAATTAAAAAAATAATTTCGTGCAGTGAAACTTTTGTGACGCAACGCAGTATCGTGAAAGCTTCAAAATGAGCTATCAAACATAAAAATCGGGCCATACAACGAAAAGTTACATCGGAAAAACAAAAAATTGCCGAAATTAAATGCACTACCCTATATATGGTATTTGTAATTAGATTTTTACGCTTAAATGTTTTGTAGAAATATGAGTCACAACAAAACATTGAATAATAAAATTTGATTGCTATTTTGTAAAAATTTGATAAACTTCTATATTCTGAACAAATGCAACTACATAGCACAGGAATGTTTTTACAAAAAAAAGGTTTTTTTTTTTCAAATCTTAATTTCAGTATTCGTGCATTTACTGCTTATACAAAGTGTGAAAAAAGTAAAATAAAAACAACAAGCAGTCAATCATAAAGTGCCTAATTGAATAAACAAAATATTTTTATTTTGGAACATTTTTGAAATATATAATTCGACCATTTATTTGAATTGTTTTTATAAGTAAAAATTTGTGTCAAAGGTTGGATTTAAACAAACGGCCTTCATTTCGATACCACTAATCTATACGGATAATATCAATATATGCCTGACTTTGGTATTCTACAAGCATCACAGCTGTTTATCTTTTTTTGTTTTTCGCGTTCAATGGGTTTTTCTATTTTTTTGAAAACGAAAATTTTGCACCAAGTATGTTGCAGCTTCAACACTCCTAACAATATGAAAAACCTTTAAAAACTTGCCTTCGGATGCATTAATAAGAGCATAGTCTGGTGAGAGTGACGAAGCTATAGCAGTTAAGCATGGAAGTGCTTTTCCAAACAAATCAGGATCATACGGCTTGGTACCTACAAATATAAAACTTTTTATAAAAAAAACATCTATATAAAAAATATAAGAAAAAATATATTAAACATCTATACAATATATGCATCTATAAATACATATATAGTAAGAAGCCTTTTCAACAATTCAACTAAGCATACAATAAGTTTTGCTACTCTTTTACAAAAATTTCTCTTTTTTCTCTTTTGTGACAGTTTTTTTGTTGGGTAAATCATTGAGTTTTGGTGTTACATTATCTGACTTGCAGTCCTGTGCACCTCCCCCAACCCAGGGGATCCATTGTTTGGGAATTTCAAAATGGACGGGGGGCAATGGAAAACGGGGGGAAAAGCAGGGGAGAAAAAAAGAAAAAAAAAGGAGAAAAAAAAGAGAAAAAAGAAAAGGGAAAAAAGGAAAAAAGCGAAAATATGGTAAAAATTAGGTCAAAAATGGTTAAAATGCATTGAAATAGGCTAAAAACTACGAAAAATTTATGATGATGGCGTCATTATAGGTAAAAATGGCGCATAGGGTACTTTTACAATTTTTGGCGGTGGGGGGGGGGCAATAAAACGGGGGGGCAAATCCTCCAATTAAGCATGGGGGACATTTCCTGTCTGTGCTACAGGTCTTGGACTTATACAATAAAATTTTCTTGTCTTATCTTATTAATTTAATATACAATTTAGTAATTTGTAGTTAAATACAAAATTGATTTATTAAAATATATAAGTATTAAATTAGTTCTTGCATATCACATAAGTTTGTAAAAAGTGCGCTTACAATTTTTATTGCATATTTTGTTGAAAGTCTTGGCGCAATTTTCCAAAGAAATGCGCCTTTCAAAATTGTGTGAAAATTAATTTTGATTGTATAATAAACTTCTTGATAAGTCTTGCATTTTTTGAAAATTGCTTTAAGATTTTCAATAAAAAAGCATGTATGAAAATGGTAAGCGCATTTTTTACATACTTATGTGATAAATAACTAATTAAGTACTTCTATGTTTTAATATAATCAATTTTGTATTTAACTACAATTACTAAATTGTATATAAATTTAGATAAGATAAGACAAGAAAATTTATCATAGTTCAGGACCGCACAGACAGGCAAAGTTCCCCCACTAATGGAGGATTTGCCCCCTATTGCCCCCCCCCCCCCGCCAAAAAAAAAGACCCAGCGCCATCCAGACGCCCTCCAAGTTCTTGCAGTTATTAGCCTATTTTCAATGCATTTTAAGCCATTTTAGACCTATTTTTACCATATTTTCGCTTTTTTGTCCTTTTTTTCCCTTTTTCTTTTTTTCTCTTTTTTTTCTCCTTTTTTTTTCTTTTTTTTCTCCCCTGCTTTTCCCCCGTTTTATTGTCCCCCGTGCCCCCCCCGTTTTGAAATTGCCCAACAATAAATCCCCTGGGTTGGGCGCAGTGCACAGGACTGCAAGTCAGATAATGTAACACAAAGTACAATGTTTACCCAACAAAAAAACTGTCACAAAAGCAGAAAATTTTGTACAAAGAGTAACAAAATTTATTGTATGTCTTAGTTGAATTGTTGAAAAGGCTTCTTACTGCTGTAGTATGTATATAGATGCATATATTGTATAGATGTTTAATATATTTTTCTATATTTTATATAGATGTTTTTTTATAAAAAGTTTTATATTTGTAGGTACCAAGCCGTATGATCCTGATTTGTTTGGAAAAGCACTTCCATGCTTAACTGCTATAGCTTCGTCACTCTCACCAGACTATGCTCTTATTAATGCATCCGAAGGCAAGTTTTTAAAGGTTTTTCATATTGTTAGGAGTGTTGAAGCTGCAACATACTTGGTGCAAAATTTTCGTTTTCAAAAAAATAGAAAAACCCATTGAACGCGAAAAACAAAAAAAGATAAACAGCTGTGATGCTTGTAGAATACCAAAGTCAGGCATATATTGATATTATCCGTATAGATTAGTGGTATCGAAATGAAGGCCGTTTGTTTAAATCCAACCTTTGACACAAATTTTTACTTATAAAAACAATTCAAATAAATGGTCGAATTATATATTTCAAAAATGTTCCAAAATAAAAATATTTTGTTTATTCAATTAGGCACTTTATGATTGACTGCTTGTTGTTTTTATTTTACTTTTTTCACACTTTGTATAAGCAGTAAATGCACGAATACTGAAATTAAGATTTGAAAAAAAAAAACCTTTTTTTTTGTAAAAACATTCCTGTGCTATGTAGTTGCATTTGTTCAGAATATAGAAGTTTATCAAATTTTTACAAAATAGCAATCAAATTTTATTATTCAATGTTTTGTTGTGACTCATATTTCTACAAAACATTTAAGCGTAAAAATCTAATTACAAATACCATATATAGGGTAGTGCATTTAATTTCGGCAATTTTTTGTTTTTCCGATGTAACTTTTCGTTGTATGGCCCGATTTTTATGTTTGATAGCTCATTTTGAAGCTTTCACGATACTGCGTTGCGTCACAAAAGTTTCACTCACGAAATTATTTTTTAATTAATTAAATCATTTTTTAAAAAATTTTAAAATTGCGGAAATTAAATATGTGCATTTAAGTTCGGCACTTTACAAACAATCGATTGTTTCTCAGTAAAAAAATCAACATTTTCAAAAATTTAAAAGCCTATCATTATCTTCAGACAGTTTTCTTTAATTTAAACTTCTACTTGTTGTTCAACGTTTAACTGGCAAAACGTTACAGCTAAAATGCCAAATGGTATCAAAATGAGCAAAATTTTGGAAAAAAGTGCATTTAATTTCGGCACTTTTTAAAAGGAACGTCCTAATCGAGTTTAAGTGGAGTGCTATGACTCCTACACATGTCAACGTTGTCTTATAACTATTTACAACTACAATTTAACACTTGACCACTTAATTCAATCAACCCGTTTTTACCTACAGCATATGAGTGCCGAAATTACACTATTTTATTTTATAACGATTGCTCACCACAGACGCAACATAGAACCAGGGGACTAAAAATTCAAAAATAGCCTAAATTTTACCAGGACAGTTTAGTTTTTAAACCAATTTATTGCGTAATCATGAAATGCCCATGTTCTAAAAACGAGTAACAAATTTATTGTTTATAAATCACATAATTTCACATCGAAAATATCATACATAAACAAATAAAAAGCTGACAACAACCATCTACATATAATTACCTCTCATTTTGAGCTATCAAACGTCGTAATCCGTCCCAGGATTACCGAGGATATACGTCCAAAATCAAAAATGCCTAATTTGGAAATGTGCCGAAATTAAATGCACTACCCTATATATACATATGTTTTTTTTCTGCTACAATGTTACGATTTTCTTTTGCTAAAACGATAATAACTCCAGGCGATGATGAACAACAACAAATATAGATGGAGGGGCACTTGGTCGCCCGATCCGGTGGAATACCGCGGAATTGAATTAAATTCCGATCTGCAAAATCTTGTTCAAAAATTCGCCGAGCATTTTCACGACTTATCTTGGGCCAGCAAAAAAGTATAACTTTTGTCCACTTGGAATTTAGTATTAGAAAAGTTGATTGAATGTGCAGAAAAGTAAAAGATTTTTTACTGGTTTTTTATTGACCGGTATTTTGGGTTAGAAATCGATAAAATATCATAATAAATTTGTAAAATTGTTGT
>JASAMX010016868.1:0-15765 GCA_030248175.1 Microlaimidae sp. YZB2_3
TTTTTTTAGATATATACGGCATTAAATTTTCTGCCAAGACAGTATATTTTACAAATATGAACTATTATTTTCTGTTTTTTGTGTGGATTCTGTTTTTAACTACAAATTGCAGAGGCGAAAATATTTTGAGCGGAGTAAAAAAACGTAGTCACGATTATTATGGTAAGTTTTTAGGTTTTTTAGTTTTTTTATTAAAGATTTTGATATAGGGTGGTAGGCGGCAATATGGAATATCCATCGCCGGCCCGCTTCAGCTATAAAAAAAATGTAAAATGAAAATGTTTGTAAAAATAAATGATTAACAATTTCACCCTTAGTAATTTTTCGATTTTTGCTGCCTTAAAAGTTACCAAATCTAAATCTTTATTAAATTGTTTTACAAACAATGCAAAGTTTACTTTGATTGTGATAACCACTACAAAAATATGTCTTTCAACAAGCTAAACTTTTTCCTTTAAATTTAGACTTCTTGCACTAAAATTGATAATAAACATAAAGTATTCTCCATACTATCATGGTTGACGGTTCGAAAAATAGTGTAGCTGATCCACATTTTTAATTTAAAAAAAATTAATTTTGGGTAAGAAAAAAGGGCGGGATAAAAGATTGCACTTAAAAAGACGTTTTATTATAAGTTTCAGTGCAAGGTGCCTATTGTACAATACAGGTTTACAATACACATAGCCAACATATTACAATATACATAGCCACTGAAATAAAATTTTAAACACATTTATCGTCAAATAAAATACTCTGAAAATAGATAATGTATTGAAACATTAAAGCATTGTTTAGGTAATAAATTTTAAACTATGTATTTTTTAAGGTTAAAACTTTTTTTAAATTTTGTTAATAAATACATTAATGGGGTTACAGTAATTAATTCTTTTGAAAATGAGTTCTAAATTCTAAACATTTTGACTGTAAAAAATATTTCCAGCGTCGATTTGGGGTGTTTCAATCATGATTTTAAAGCCATTTGAGTGTGTTTTGTAGTTGACTAGTTCCTTAAAGAAAATTGCTTTATTCCGTATCTATCTATTTATTATTTCATTTTATTTCCAAAAGCCAAAAACTTTGACTTAATAATACACATTTTAGCATAACTAAGACAAAAACCAACCAAATTACAAAAATGCAAAACATTTACGTTTAATAAAAAAATATTGTTATTAGAAAAAGTGGCTAAAGGTTAGAAGATAGAAGATTAAAGGCTGGTTCATACTTATGACAAAACGTCCTTTGGACAAAGTCCAAAGGACAATTTTAGAAAAGCCAAAACGTTCATTGGACTTTTTCCTTTGGAAGAAGTGTAAACGCTACTTAAAATTTGTCCTTTGAACAAAGTCCAAAGGACAAAATCCAAAGGGAAAAGTCCAAAGGACAAGAAAGTATGAACACGTTGTCCTTTAAACTTTGCACTTTGGACAAAGTTCAAAGAAGTTTCAACGCTGTATTTGTCCTTCGGACAAAGTCCAAAGGACTTTTGTCCTTTGGACTTTGTTTAAAACAAAGGACGTTTTGTCATAAATATGAACCAGCCTTAATAGTTGAGGCTAATAAATAATTATATAGCATTAAGATTTATGGTGTTGCAGTTCTAGCTTTTCTAATTTAAGAATAATTTTAACCTTTCTTTATAATTAACAAAACTCATAAGGCACTTATAAAATATTAAGAACTTGTCGTGGAAACGCGAATGCAAGAAATATCTTGCTTTAAAATAAAGATTAAATAAAGATTATAAAGATTAGTATAGCATTTGAATCCTTAAGAATGGGACGGACGCACATTCGATAATTTTTAGAAGGAGAATTACAGTTACTAAAAATAATGTTTTAATATAATAATTTTTTAAAGTTTTTTTTAGAAAATTTTTAGAAAATATTCAGAAATTTTGAAGTGTTAGAAATAAAAATATCAAAAAGTTAAATTATACTTTTGTGAAATTTGATTGATTGATTTGGAAAAATTGATCTTTAATGAATGAGAGATCTCCGTTTTTTTCCCAAGCGTTATTTGGCTAAAAGTGATTTTATAACGTTATAACTCTGTGAAGATATTTAACACTGAAAAACTTTTATTTAAATAAGTGGATTTTGGTCATCGTGTTTTACTACATGGATTGATGTTTTTGATTTAGCAGTTTTTTTCTTTTTTGGTAAGAAATAAGTTTTTACAGGGGTTGGAGCGAGAGTTAAGCCAAAGTGGCTCTTTTTGAGGATTTGGTTGTTCACTTTTGTTTTTAGTGAGATTATGTTTTCTTTTTTTTATTTTCCGAGAAATATTGAAATTGCCATATAATGCCGCACATTATAAAATTAAAAAAGCTAAATATACAAATAGAAAAAACAAAATCATGGATCACTAAACTAACTACAAACAAACAAACAGAAAACACTTATTAGAATAATTTATTATCTCTTTTTGAAATCGATAAAATGATTTGTAAGTAACTTAAGACTGTGTTAAGGAATTACATGGTACAGCACTCTGTTTGCAAAGCTGCATTTTTTAAATCTTTGTTCGACAATTATCAAAGAATATAGTAAATATATGATAAAGACTGGGTTGTAAATTAAATTTTTAACAAAAAAATCATTCGGATGTTATTTTAGGATACTCTGTTAATTCCTGTCGTTTTGTGACTTTTTTGCCGCCTTTTTAGTGGAAAGAAGGCTGTTGAATTTAACCCTTGAAAAGGGGGGATAGAATTATATTAAAACGATCCACAAATATGTAAAATTTATGGTACAATGATAATTACTACTTTTTTAGTACTTTACTCGTTATTGACGAACCCAGTGTATTCTTACTAATACGCCAGTAAAGTCTAAGCCGTTTGAGTATCCAAGAAATATTTGTAGTTACACTACACAATTAAAATGGGTGACAACCAGTAGGATGTTCAGAAATTAGTAAAGGAAAACTGCTCAATCACAAATTTCTAAAAAAAAAACTTTTTTGGTCATTTTTATAAATTTTGGCCATGTTTTTTAAACCGTTTAACGTATTGCAACGATAAAAATGTTACAATATTTGGGGGAACAAACATAAGTGGGCTGATGAATGATGAGGGATCATACTCACATAAAAATACTGAAACCAAAAATATATAATATACCGAAAAATGTGCAACTCCTATATAACAAAGTACGGAAAAGTATGCCATTATAATGAGCCTCTTCATTTAAATGACACTCTCCATTAAAATGGCATAGTAGTAATTTTAATTCAGCGAGTTAAAACGGTGAGGAAGCCATTATAATAGCCATTTATTGATTTAATTTCACTTCATATATACTTACAAGTGTAATACTGTCCGGGCCGCACTAGTTTTGGCGTGTCGGTCCAATACTGTCCAACACGGTAAAACTCATGCGACCCGGACAGTTTTACACTTGTGAGTATATATGAAGTGAAATTAAATGAATAAATGGCTATTATAATGGCTTCCTCTCCATTTTAACTCGCCGAATTAAAATGACTACTATGCCATTATAGTGGAGAGTGTCATTTAAATGGAGAGATTCATTATAATGGCCTACTTTTCTGTACTTTTTGATATGGGAGTTGCACATTTTTCGGTATATTATATATTTTTGCTGAAACTACCAACACACCTCTAACTTTCTTTCTAACTTTCAAAATCACAGGGTTATTCATACATTTAGTTGATTAAACAAAAGTAACCGCATTTTTTTGTGTTGTTTGGTTTTTAATCTGAACATATTTCTGACACCCATCTTTCTAAAATTTCCTGCTTAGCATAAACATGAGTGGGGAAAAAATTTTGCTGATAAAAATATCAGGGTATTTTTCCTTTTTCTCGAATTTTAAAAGTTATAAAAAAAACAGAAAACTTACAAAAAATGTACTTTTAGAAATAAATGGAATTTTCGTAAGTCTTATGAAACAGCACCCTGAATTTAAAATTGTAAATTTTGTTTTTAGATGATGAAGATGAGGACCCATTACGAAAAGGCTATCGCAAATGCAAATTAAACTTATTGGGTCTTTGCCCAAGGCATTGCGGAATGTAAGTTTTGAAAATTTTTATAAAAACAAAAAAGTGAAGTACCATATTCATAAAAAGGGTACTTTCGCAAAAAAATAAATCATTCACAACCATGTTCCTTTAAGTTTAATTGGCAACATGTTTGATTCATTTTTCTCCTGGAGTGATTTGTGTTTTGTAATGTTTTTGAATAATGCTTCATAGTTGTTTGCTTTTACCTTTTAACTGCTTTTTTCCAGATGTGACCTGTGGAAAGGACTAAACAAATAAAATATTTAAATTGTTGGAATCACATAGGATCAAAACGAATTCGCTTTTTTTCTTTATCTTCTTAGATTTTTTTACACGAAAAAAGTTTAATGTAGTGTACGGGTTTTCATAATGCGTTTATTAGTAGCAATGGCAAAATAAAAATAACAAATTTGGGAAACAATGCATTTTTCAATTTTTTTGTTTTAGTTGTGCTCACACCCAGTATGAAGGCATTTTTTATACAATATGTTGTCATAATTAATTGGTACATGAATAATGTGATTATTTATGTTAAATTATGTTACTTTCAGTTATTTTATGCGATATTTAAAGTGTTATTTTTTCTAACCTATTTGTAATAAATTGTATGTAAAATTCTAATGTATGTAATTTATTTTACAAATTCTTTGTAAAATAAATTAAAGCAAATAAGGAAAATCAGAATTTAATTGTTGTATTATTTTATGTTTAACTCATTTATTTTATAACAGATCACTTGATGCAGGCTTTTGGTCTTTGGAAACCGTAGTCGAATTGCAAAGATTAAAAAACGTTATAACTTTTATCATATCAAAAGCTTTGGGTAAAACACAAATACCTTTATCAATAATAAAGATCTAAGGACCATAAGGTAAAGCAAAAACATGAAAAATTGTAATATAATAACTATACAATATAAAATACTATTTTAAAATACTACTAATTACACAATATAAAATAGTAAATAACATCTAGCTGACCTCGATAATTTTAGTATTAAGTCGACTATTTAACAATAAAACCATTCAAAATTTTTAACGAAAGCGGGTTAATGTTAAAGATTAAAACTCTTATTTTATTAATTATGTATCAAAATATTTATTTTGGAACCCAAATGCTTATTTTTTAAAGCTACAGTTGGTTAATTTTTGTATATTTTGTAAAAAGGTGGAGTTAAAAAAAATTCTGCGTTCTTATTTGTTTTTAAAAAAAACGTCAGAAGCTCACAATTTTAATTGGTCTGCTCATGTGTGCATTTTGATCTTCGCGATCAGCTCGATATAATTCAACCATATAGTGTTAAAAACCTACTAAATTTTAACGATCTTGTAAAAAACCAACTGTATGTAAAACATTGCAAGAAACGATATTTTATCTAGTGTTGTAAAAAGTTACTTTTACTTAAACTAGTAAAAGTAACGGATTTTGATCAGTTTTACTTTTACTCGACTTTTAAATTTCACTTTTATTTTTAGTCTTACTCGACTTTTGAAATTTTAATTACTTTTACTTTTACTCCTACTCGGATTTTTCTGTGCAAATACTTAAATTCATTTTAGTAAAATTTAAATAATTTTAACGAATAAATTCCATATGGGCTTGTTGTAAAATGATTGGTGGAAGAAAGTTTTTTAAGCCGCGTTAACACGCTAAACACCATTTATATACACCAAAAAAGTATTAAACAAAAAATTTATACATAAAATTAGCAAAACACTTGGGAATGGAACTGTGGGGCTCCGAAAATCGATGTTTTGTTCTGTTTCAAAATTCTTTTTATTATACATTTGCTTTTACTTTACTTAAATTAAAAAAAATCACAAGTTACTTTTACTCTTACTTAAATTAACACTTTAAATTACTTTTACTTAAAATCGTCAAAAATCATTATTTTTTAAAACACTATTTTACTAATAATTTAAATTGAAATTTATTTAAATGTTGTAAAAACACAAAAAAAATTTTGCGAAACGTATAAAAAAGAATTATACTGATCAAACACTAAAGACTGGTTCACACAACATTTATGGTTTTACAACATTTATTTAAATGTTGTAAAAACACAAAAAAAATTTTGCGAAACGTATAAAAAAAGAAAAATTATACTGATCAAACACTAAAGGCTGGTTCACACCAGCAGATAAAGGATAGCGGATAGCGGATAACCGGTTCACACCGGAATTGCCTGATAGCGGATAGCGAATAGCGGATAGGGGATAACACGTTCACAGCGGAATTTCCTGATAGCGGATAGCGGATAAGGCGAGTTGCTTCATGCAACCACTCTGTACTGCTGGCAAGCCAAATTAAAGATTTTTTTTCTTTTTTTTGATTTTTATTAATTTTACAAAAACATTTTTATAAACTTCGATTGTTTAAAGTAAAAAATTTTTTGAAGTATTTTCTGAATTTTTTTTTTGAAATTCAGTTAGAAAAATGGTGTTCAAAAAGATTAGAAAAAGCTACAAGGTATTTCTTTAGTTTATGTATTGGGTAAGGGTTCAAAAATATATTTACTGATCATTATTCTATTAAATTTTTAATCTTATGACCTTTTTAAATCTCATTTAAAACCATCTGTTAAGTTTGCTCCAGATTTTTCCAATGCTCATTACGAAATGTTGTTTCTGTTTTTGTCAGAAATCGACGAAAATCAATTTTTTTTGTCAAAATGTTCAAGGAATGAAGAATTGTGGCAGTGTTTTAAAAATATAATTAACGAGGGAATAAAAAATCGTGTACTTCTTAAATAAGTAAAACTAACTTACAAATTTTCCATCCAAATTTAAAAAACTACAAAACAAAAAAAAAGTTTGGCGGGAATATAGAAAGGCCTTAAACAGACTTAATTTTAGTTGAACCGCTCATGTCTCCAGCTCCAATACAAACTTACGAGGTCAGCCTGATGTAATTCAACCACAGTCACCAGTGAGTGAACTGTCAACTTGTATTTTTAAAAAATTAGCATTTTTGTTCCAAATTAATTCATTTTTTAAATAATTGTTAAATTATGGGATTAATGTTTAATATTGGATAAAACGCTTATTAGTGATGTTCCTACCTTCCAATATAAAGTTCCGGAGCTCCGGTCATTTAAAGCGAAGAGCTCCGATGCTCCGACTCTTAAATAAGCAATTTGAGGCTTAAGCTTAAAATGCATTTTAAATTACTCTATTTTTATTGATTAAAATAAGTTTTGGAAAAATTTAATTTATAAAATAATATATGGCATTACTCCTTAATCATTCATGAAAATAGTACAAAAATAAGGGGGAGCTCCAGAACTCCAGACCTCCGGACTAATACCAATTTTTAACGCACTGACAGCCAAAGTGTCATTTCGACTTAATCTGCCATATATACTTATTATATTATTATTAACAAAACGATCTCATTGTTTTTTTTTAGTGTGTGTGTGTGTGTGTGTGTGTGTGTGTGTGTGTATGTCTGTGTTTGTGTGTGTCTCTCTCTGTGTGTGTGTGTGTGTGTGTGTGTGTGTGTGTGTGTGTGTGCGTATGTGCGCGTTTGTGTGCGTGTTCATTTACGCGTGTGTGTATGTATGTGTAGACACAATAGAGAAAATGTAGCTCTAGACAAAATGTAGCTACAGCTCTAGACAAAATCAACAAATTGGCGAAAACTTTTTTCCTCAATAATATTGAAAAAAATTATATGAAATATCTGGATTTTAACACTTAATGTTTTCTAATAAATTTGTGGAAAATTTAAATTACCCAAAAAAATGTTGGAAAAGAATATTACAAAATTCTGACATAATTTTTAAAAAATGTTCTAATTTATTTATTTCAATTTTTTGCGGATTATTTAATTTGGATGGTGGTGAACATAAAAAATCTGACTCTGTTCTCCAAGCCGGTATTTTTTACTATTGAAATTTCTAAGTTTTTAAATTTGGTGTTGATTGGTTGGATACAATTTATTTTAAAATTTGTTTTTGCAAGGACACAGACGCCTCCTCCCCTATCATTACGATCTTGCCTAAAACCTTTAAAATTATTATTACCTATGATATTGCTATTTGTAACTGTACTATCTGGCCACGATTCTGTAATGAACAGCAAATTGTAATCAGAAGATGAAAGTAAACAATTTAGCTCCACAAGTTTGTTTACAATGCTTACATGGACTATCGATTGGTCATATTAGTTTTGTTGTGGCGTAAAGCGGCTCACATGCTTAATGGGCTGCCAAATAAAAAAACACCTATAGCTTAAGTTTAAATAGACTAATAAGCATGAATTTTCGTAGACATATGTAATCGTTCTGGGCGCGCATTCTGACGAAACATATGTAATCGTTTTTATCAGAGAATAAAGAACAAGAAAAAACCCACAACAAACAGAAAAAAAAAAAAAAAAAAAAAAAAAAAAAAAACCTCGGCTATTGATTGGTGATATTAGGTTTGTTGTACCACAAAACGCTGCCACATACCTAAAGCGCCGCCGCATTAAAAAAACAACTATAACTTAAGATTCAATAGACTAATAAACATGAATTGCGGTAGACATATGATGGGCTATTGATTGGTGATTTTAGTTTTCTTGTGGTTCAAAGCTTCGCCAAGTAAGGCGTCGCCGCCTGAAAAAAACAGAAGTAACTCCAAACTAAATAAACAATTAAAATAAAGTTGGTAGACATATGTAATCAATGATGGCCCATGGAATGGTGATATTACTGTTGCTGGTACGTAAAGCGCCACATTTCTAATGCGCCGTGGCATGGAATAATTAGCTATAACTTTAGAGTAAATAAACTATTAAACATTACATTTGATAAACATGTGTAATCGATGATGGGTTATCGATTGGTGATAATAATAATCTTGTTAAAAATGAAGAGTATAATTTGGTAGTAATAACTAAAACTCATCTCTTTCTAGAAAGTTCAAATTCTTTTTTTTTTAATTCAAAACACGCCTTATAAAATTTATTGTTATGACAGAAATCGGCATGGAGAAGAGGTGGCACTAACTGCAAAAAGCGCTTAAAAAGTGTAATTGTGAATTTTCCAAACGAAAGTAATATGAATCAACATATTTGTATTGATGTATATATTAACAGTAATAATATTTACGGTATTCTCGCTATTTATTTGCCGCATATATCAACAAATAACATCAAAACAGTTGAAAATTTATGTTTTTTTATTAACATCTGCCCGTAATAATAAAAAAATCAATTTTTGTTATGGGTGATTTCATTATGCCCAATATTTTATGGAAAATTCTGTTGAATATTGGAAATCAGTGTTCTCGAAAATTTCTTGTATGCAAAATTGTTTAACACAAACGGTGGTAAACCAAGCAACACGGCAAAAACATTGTCTTGATTTGATATTATGCTCTCATCTTTTTTTGATGCGATCAATTAGTGTTTAGGCTCCTTTTTCTGCTACTTGTGATCATGATTGTGTCAATTTTACCTTAAACATCCCTCCTGATAATAAAAAAAATACGGAAAAAATTTTTATCCTGATTTTACAAAAGCTTATTATGGTAAAATAAATGCATTTTGTCAAAAATTAACGGTTGCCACCTTTAAATTTGTGCAAAAATAACGTTAAACTTTTCTGTGATATAATAAATAGTGTTCTTAATAGCGATCAATAAGTGTTTTGGCTCCTTTTTCTGCTACTTGTGATCATGATTGTGTCAATTTTACCTTAAACGTACCTCCTGCTAATAACAAAAATACTGATACAAATCTTTATCCTGACTTTACAAAAGCTGATTTTGGTAAGATAAATGCATTTTGTTCAAAACTAACGGTTGGCACATTCAAATTTTTGCAAAAATAATGTTAATTTTTTGTGATATAATTAATAGTGTTCTTAATTATTGTACAGAGTTATACGTTGCTAAAAAACCAAAAACAAAATAAATCAAAAAATAAAAACAAAACAAAACAATAAATAATTAAACCAGGTAAAACAAAAAATAGTTATCCAAAATACATTTGTAAATTAGCTAAATCTAAACTAAAATATTATAAAGTTTCTAAAAAATCCTTAGTGGAAAAAATTTTACAATGAAAGTGTCAAAATGTATGATAAAGCTGTTAAAAATTATTTCAAAGAAAAAGAATGTTTTTTAATTAATTCTCAAAATATTTCTGTTTAACACTGTCTGTCACGCAAAACTAATAGCTAAGCTAAAAGGGAATGAAATTGGTTAGGTTTTGCAATCTTAGATTTTTTCTATTTTATCAAATCGTTCTCAGTGCGTCTTCATTGAAAATTGTTTTTCTGACTTTATTTCTATAAAATCTGGCCTGCCGAAAGGCTCAGTTCTAGGTCCTATCTTGTTTCTTATATATATATATATATCAATGATGTTGTAGAGTTTTGTAAAGTCAGTGATGTTGGTATAAAAGTGTTTGCTGATGACTGTAAGATTTAAAAATCTTGTACGGATGCAAACACTTTTGATCTAGAATTAAGCCTTGGAAAATTTATAACCTGGACAAAAGTATGGCAATTATCTAAGGTTATATCATTAGGAAATATAGCAATAAATTAGGGATCTTGATATTTGTAAAAATAATGACATGAAATTTTTCAAGCACTGTTCCCAAATAGCACAAAAAGCTTTTTCCAGAGCCTCACAAATTTTGTGTTGTTTTAAAAGCAATAACCCTTTCTTTCTGACGCGTGCCTTTAAAACATATGTTAGACTTTTACTTCAAACAAATACACCCGTTTTTAATCCATATTTAGTTGTTGAAATAAATGCTTGGAGAAAATTCAAAATTATTTCATTTGAAGAGTTTTTTACAAATGTAGCATATTTTACAGATTATTCATCAAGGCGAAAACTTTTGTATTTGGAATATTTAGAATTAAGACGAATAACATTTGATTTATGCATGGTGTTTAAAATTACAAATAATAATGTTGTTTTTAAATTTTGACAACTTTTTCACATACCCATTCAAAAATATATAATTTTCGCGGTCATAATTTTAAATTACAATTTTCTAATCAATATCGTGTTATTACTAGGAAATATTTTAATTTACAGTATCATGCAAATCACTAGGTAACTTTAAAAAACAATTTATTTAACTTTTTAAATTTTTAAATAAATAAATTTTTAACTGTATTTAAATCATAATATTAAAATTGGGTTTATATTCATTTAGTACATTTTTTTATGTATTTTGTTACTTATTATGTCTTTTGTTAGGGAGTAACTGAGTGTTATTAACCTTTATGCGCCTTTTTTGTCAATCGCTTACTTTTTAAATGTTTAGTTTAAACGATTTTCATATGTTTTTGATTATTATATTTTGACAAACAAAACTTTATTCTTTCATTCATTCAATATAACCAATCAATAGCCCATTATTGATTACATATGTCTACCAAATTTCATGTCTACTAGTCTTTTTAATCTAAAGTTATAGCTGGTTAAACTTGCATAAGCAAGATTACTTAGGTTTTTTGGTCATCAGATCACAGTACCTTCGCCGGAATTAGTACGCTTATGTCTCTGATGCAACTTATGAGGTCAGTCAGATATAATTTAACCATAATGAGATCAATTTCCAATGTGCCGAACCATATTCTAAACATTATAGATTACATGAGTATAAAAAGCCATTTGTGGAATGGCAGTTGTAGTCAATTGTTAAAGCCATTTCATTTAAAAGATGATGGTTTGACAATAAATATCTATGTGTGAGATATAACTGGCTAACCTTTGGTAAGTTAGTATAGGAGACGTTACGGGACCAATTAAAATTGTGCTGTTATGACGTTTAAAACACAATTAGAACGCATATTTTTTTTTAATTTCTGCCTCTCAACAAAATATACAAAAAATTTAATCCTTCAAAATGTTACATTTTTGTTCCAAATAGTGTAATTTCATAATAATTGCAAAAATATGGTATTTAGTTTTTAATATAATTAACCGTGTTTACTGAAAGTTTATAATAATTAAATTGTTAAATAGTCGATTCAATACTGCAAATCATCAAGGTTAGCTATGTGTGATTTGCCTATAATCACAAGACGTATTTTACTGGAGTTATTTCAATATCATTGCTTTTATAAAAAATATATAAACCAAGAGGATTTTAGGCTGTATAGTAAATTTTACAAGAAATGTTGCGTGTTTAAGATATAGCTTTTTTTCTTCCATTATTTTATTTAAAAACTTAGTGTATAATCACAAATTTCTTGGGTTATATTATCTTTTGATAAATCTCCAGAAATTATAAAAAGTAGTGCAAAATCAGGCTAAAATTAAATTATTTGATTAAAATCACTAAAACTATCAACTTGAAACAGTCAGAAAGCAAGTATAGCCGCCTGTACTGGCAATATAATATTGTACTTTTTACAATTTAAATAAAAGTTGTTTTTTGTTTTTTTTTTAATTAAAAAAGGCAATAAAGCTTTAAAAATGCTCTAACATTTTAAAATATAAAGGTGCGTTTTAACGCTTTTTGTATGTGTAAACTGAAAAATTTTAAGTAGAAATTGTGTACTTGAAGTTTGAAAAAAGATGCTTTTTCAAAATAACATTTTTTAAAGTTAGTATTTTTCAGTTTTACAGTTAAGTTTTGTCAATTATTAACATATTTAATTTATAATATTCTAATATGAGGAAATTTCGCTATGTAAAATATTTACCTGTTGGATGTTTCCCCCCAGTTTTGCCCCCAGTTTGCCCCCAGTTTTAAAATTAATAAAACACCTTTTAAAATGATTTATTTTTTTAAGTTGTGTACCCAAAAAACTACAAAAACTATCTGTAGTATTTTCTTTTATTTTTTAATACTAATCAAATGATTTTTATAAAGGTTATTTTTCTTGCCTAAAATATGAATCATTTCCGCGTAGGTGACGGTAAAAGATCTCCATGTGTACACTGGCGTCCATTTGGTGCTCACTGGAACACCTGTTGTATAAAATATTCATAAAGCGTGAAAAAAAAGAAGTGAATGGTCAAAACGGCTAACGCTGTTTCACTGGACAAACTTTCACTAAAGTTGTGGACACATTGAGTATGGAGAGTACACAATAAATTATGAGTTTTCATTCACTGTATTATTAACAAAATTTGGCAAAGGTGGGTTTTTTAGTGCTTGAATTTAAAATATGAACTCCATTTTTTGATTTGACCTTCCAAAAACTCTAAATGGGGTGCAACCCTAATCTTTTTTTTTTGGGGGGGGGGGTATTCCAGTAAATTTTTGTTTTATGTCCACTCAACTTAAAAACTGGCCAATATGGTTTTTCTTGATGTTTTCTGACCCTAATTACAATCATAAATTCTTTTTTTTCTTTTACATTCGAGAACCTCAAACGAGGGGTCTATCCTATTTTGGGGGAGGAGCATGGCGCTCTCACAATAGGCCTCATTTTACTCCCAACCACCCCAAACATAGGATTTTTCTGGGATGTTGATTCTAAATATTAATTTTTTTTGTTGCTTTTACATTTGAGATCCTCAAAAGTGGCTTTACTCTAATGGAGAAGGGGGAGCACCTCGCTCTAGGGGTGCTGATTGTGAATATAGACACTTTTTGTTTAATTTAAATTTGAGAATCTCCAAAGAGGGTCTATTCTATTGGGGGGGGGTAGCACCACACTTTTGCAATAGTCCTTATTTTACTCTCATCCACCCCAAGAATTGGGATTTTCTGGGGTGCTGATTTTAAATAATAATTTTTGTTGTTGTTTTACATTTGAAAACTTTAAAACGGGGCGTTACTCTATTGGCGTTACTCTATCGCTCTCACAATAGCCCCATATAAATCCCATCCACCCCAAACATAGGAATTTTTAAGGTGCTGATTTTAAATATAAACTTTGTGTTCTTCATTTGTTTGTTGATTTTACATTTGAAAACCTCCAAAGGTGTGTCTACTGTATTGGAGGGGCAACACCACACTCACACAATAGCCCCCATTTTACTCTCACTCACCCCAAACATAGAGGTTTACTGGGGTGCTAAATATAATAAATATAATATTAAATTATATTTATTATATTTAGCACCCCAGTAAACCTTTTTTAAATATAATATTAAATAAACTTCTGTTTTTTTTCTGTTACATTTGCGAACCTTCAAAGGGGGGTTTACTCTATTGGGGGCATAGGTCACCGACCTTCGACGGCTCAGGGGGGGGGTCCACACCCCGGGGTGTGGAGGGTTTTGACCTCCAGGGGGGGGGTCACACCCCGGGGTGTTTTTTTTTAAAAAAAGCAGGGGGGGTCACACCCCGGGTACCATTTTTTTGACCGAAAATTGACAATTTTTTGACTAAATTTTACCATTTTTTAAGCATTTTTTGGGAAATTCTAGTTAGGGGGGGGTGGTCAAAAATGGGCCTTAGGGGGGGGGGGTCAGGGGTTCAAGGGGTCGATGGGGGGGGGAGGGGTCAAAAATGGGCCTTAGGGGGGGGGATAGGTCTCAGAGGCCGTAGGGGGGGGCGACCCCCCCCCCCTACACCCCCCCCTTCGGTGACCTATGATTGGGGGTGGGGCACCGTACTCTCACAATAGCCCCTATTTTACTCCCAACCACCGCAAAAATATCATTTAGGTTTTCTGGGTTGCTCCTCCCAATAAAGTAGACCCTGCTTTTTAGGTTCTTAAATGTAAAATCCAGTAAGCTTTTGTTTTATGCCCATCCAAATTAAAAATTAGCCAATATAGCTTTCTGTTTTTATCTTTAAACAATTTTTTTAAATTTCTTTTTTGATTTTATTTTTTGTGAACACCACAATAAGGAGGGTTAATCCCTTCTTAGGGGGCTTCTTCTTGCTGCAGTCTTAATTTACCCTGAACTAACCATAAAAACACCATCTTAATGTTTTCTTGAGCCAAATTACAACTATAATTCTTTTTTTTTGATTTAACATTTGAGAACCTGAAAAGCGTGTCTACTCTATTGGTGGGGGGGGGAGGCAATGCACTCTCAACAAACAAAGTTTATATTTAAAATTAAGACCCACAAAAGCCGTACAATCCGTACAAAGTTTTTGGTTGTTAAAGGTAAAACAGTGGCTATTGTGAGAATGGGGTCCCCCTCCAGAAAAAAAAAGGTAGAACGCTTTTGAGATTCTCAATTGTAAAATCAACAAACAAATTTTATATTAAAAATCAGCACCAAGAAAACCCATCAATGATTTTTTTGGGGTAGTTGGGATTAAAATAGGGCGATTGTGAGAGGGCGGTGCCCCCCCAAATATGGTAACCCCCCGTTTTAAGGTTCTCAAATTTAAAAGCAACAACAGAAGTTAATATTAAAATCAGCAAACCCAGAAAATCCCTATTTTTGGGGTGGATGGGATTAAAATAGGACTATTCTGGTAGCGCAGTGCGCAAACCCAAATAGGGTAAACTTCCCCTGTTTTGAAGTTCTCATATGTAAAAGCAACAACAGATGTTAATACTTAAAAAATCAGCACCCCAAAAAACCCCTATGTTTGGGGTGGATGGGAGTAAACTGGGGGCTATTGTGAGAGTGTGGTGCTGCTCCTCCAATAGAGTAGACCCCCTTTGGAGGTTCTCAAATGTAATATCAACAAACAAAGTGTATATTTAAAATCAGCACCCAAAAAACCCATCAATGATATTTTGGGATGGTTGGGATTAAAATGGGGCTATTTTGGGAGCGCGGTGCTCCCCCCAGATGTGATAACCCCCCATTTTAAGGTTCTCAAATGTAAAAGCAACAACAGAAGTTGAATCAGCACCCC
>JASAMX010016869.1:0-11548 GCA_030248175.1 Microlaimidae sp. YZB2_3
ACGCACCCACGCACGCACGCACACACGCCCATGCACGCACACGCACATGCCCGCTAACTTTTCTGACTGATATAAAAACAAACAAATGCAATCATTTTAAAAACAAAAAAATAATTCTAAGAACGTATGTTTTCACCCTTATTACATTAAAAAATAAATAACAAATATCATTTAATTTTTTCTCTTTAAAACCCAGCTTTAAAACTGTTTAATGGCTAATTTGATTTGTATATACGTTAAATTTGATCTTGATCTAAAGAAAAAAAAACTACAATGGATCAAATAAATAAAAAATTGTTCGAAGGTAATTTGGCGGAAATTGTCGAAAATATAATTATTTAGTTTAGAAAAACTGATGGTTGGGGGATTACTTCTGGCTGACGCTGAAAATTAGAATGCAGACATGAGGGGACACAATTAAAATTGTGCGGTAATGACGTTTTTTTTAAAAAAAAACAAATAAAGAACGCAGAATTTTTTTAATTCCACCTTTTTACAAAATATACTAAGAATTAAACCATATTTAGCCCTTTAAAAATTTGCATTTCGGGTTTTAAATTAAGTAAATTGATAAAATAATTATTAAAATTAAAATTGATCTTTTATTATTTTACAAACCGATTTTCGTTAAAAATTTTGTAATGGCTTTGTCTGTTAAATAGTCGATTACAATACTGCAATTTTCACTGGGGGGTCGGCTAGATTTTATTTTGCCTATAGAAACGCAATAAGTTATTTTTTGTAAATAAACGTAATTAAATTAAACAAGTTTATGTTTTCTTTAGTTAAAAAACTAAAAATTAATAAATAGGTGCTCGAATACGTTAAAACTGTTCAATTCCAATTCCACCACGTTGCAATATTATGTTCAGAACAAATAAAACCTGCTGAAACCCGGCTGCGGTACTGACTACCGAGTCAAACTTTTTGCCTTCAATTTTGATTATTTATTTGTAAAAACCTTTACCCCCTGACCCCAATGAGCCTACGAAAATTCTTTCATTAAAATATCTCCAGTTGTTAAGGAGATATGACCCCCCCAAAAAATGGCGTTATTTCGATAATTTTCTACGTTTATTTGTCACCTTTATTGTTAAGATCGGTGCAGTATTTCGAGATATTGCGTTTCATTAAAAAACCCTCCATTTTTTCACAAAAAACAGGAAGTAAAAAAAATGAAACTCTGCTGCCGGTGTCGCAGAGTAGATCTTCCCGTACGATCTTTTTCCCGCCCCCCGGAAAATTTATTCTGGTTTATGCCAGAACAGATCTTCCTCCCTCAGAATATTTATTCCCCCTGTCTTAAAGCATAAAAAAATGAACGTTTTTTTTAGTATGCAAATACCTTTTACATGATTTATAACAAGGGGCAGATTTATTTTAGAGTAAACACCAGAATAAATCTTCCCCTCTCTGTAAGGATATTTATGCAAATTTTTTATGCTTTAAGACAGGGGGAATAAATATTCTGAGGGAGGAAGATCTGTTCTGGCATAAACCAGAATAAATTTTCCGGGGGGGCGGGAAGATCTGTAATGGGGGAAGATCTACTCTGCGACACCGGCAGCAGAGTTTCATTTTTTTTACTTCCTGTTTTTTGTGAAAAAATGGAGGGTTTTTTGTACGGGAAACGCAATATCTCGAAAAATACTGCACCGATCTTAACAATAAAGGTGACAAATAAACGTAGAAAATTATCGAAATAACGCCATTTTTTGGGGGGGTCATATCTCCTTAACAACTGGAGATATTTTAATGAAAGAATTTTCGTAGGCTATTGGGGTCAGGGTAAAGGTTTTTACAAATAAATAATCAAAATTGAAGGCAAAAAGTTTGACTCGGTAGTCAGTACCGCACCTTTCAGCAGGTTTTATTTGTTCTGAACAAATATTGCACGTGGTGGAATTGGAATTGAACAGTTTTAACGTATTCGAGCACCGATCAATTAATTTTTAGTTTTTTACGAAAGAAACATAAAAAACTTATTTAATTTAATTACGTTTATTTACAAAAAATAACTTATTGCGTTTATAGGCAAATAAAATCTAGCTGACCGCGAAAATTGCAGTATTAAATCGACTATTTAACAACAAAGCCATTCAAAATTTTTAACGAAATCGGTTTAATAATAAAGATCAATTTTAATTTTAATAATTATTTATCAATTTACTTAATTTAAAACCCAAATGCAAATTTTTAAAGGGCTAAATATGGTTAATTCTAGTATATTTTGTAAAAAGGTGGAATTAAAAAAATTCTGCGTTCTTATTTGTTTTTTTTTAAAAAAAACGTCATTACCGCACAATTTTAATTGGTCCCCTCATGTCTGCATTCTAATTTTCAGCGTCAGCCAGATATAATTCAACCATAGTTTTTCTAAACTAATAATCATATTTTCGACAATTTCCGCCAAATTACCTTCGACAATTTTTTTTTTATTTGATCCATTGTAGTTTTTTTTTCTTTAAAAGATCAAGATAAATTTAACGTAAATACACAATCAAATTAGCATTAAACAGTTTCAAAGCTGGTTTTAAAGAAAGTAAAAATTAATAGATTTGTTATTTATTTTTAATGTAATAAGGGTGAAAACATACGTTCTTAGAATTATTTTTTTGTTTTTAAAATGATTGCATTTGTTTGTTTTTATATCAGTCAGAAAAGTTAGCGGGCATGTGCGTGTGCGTGCATGGGCGTGTGTGCGTGCGTGCGTGGGTGCGTGCGTGCGTGCGTGCGTGCGTGCGTGCGTGCGTGCGTGCGTGCGTGCGTGCGTGCGTGCGTGCGTGCGTGCGTGCGTGCGTGCGTGCGTGCGTGCGTGCGTGCGTGCGTGCGTGCGTGCGTGCGTGCGTGCGTGCGTGCGTGCGTGCGTGCGTGCGTGCGTGCGTGCGTGCGTGCGTGCGTGCGTGCGTGCGTGCGTGCGTGCGTGCGTGCGTGCGTGCGTGCGTGCGTGCGTGCGTGCGTGCGTGCGTGCGTGCGTGCGTGCGTGCGTGCGTGCGTGCGTGCGTGCGTGCGTGCGTGCGTGCGTGCGTGCGTGCGTGCGTGCGTGCGTGCGTGCGTGCGTGCGTGCGTGCGTGCGTGCAGAAGTGTGTGGGTCTCTGTTTATGTTTTCAGTCGCAGTTTTGCCAATAAAACAGTTCAATAGGTAAAACTTTATTTCAAAAATCAAAACAAAAACAAATAATAAGAAAAATTGCGTAATTATGCAATGTAAATACAGCGGCAAAAAATCCCATATATTTCTGTACAATAAACTACGACCACCGTATGGCTAGATGCTAAAACAAATCGGCACCTTTACCCCTGACGAAACCAAAAATATAACCTGCAGCATTTTCTTATATAATTAAATACTTTTAAAGTTTTGTATAATAACGTATAATTATTTAAATAATCTTTAAAGAACAAAACTATTATAACTTATTTTCAGATCAAAATTATTTGCGGTTATCAATCAGTGTATTAAAAAACAAACTCATTACATTGTAGTAGATTTCTATTTAAACAAGTCAACAGTTTTTGATTATAAAAAGTATTTAATTATGCCCAGACACATATTTACACAGTGCGTAGGAAAAAATTATTTTTTTATATGAACACCTTAACCGGATTTCACTCAATCAGCAAAAAGCTAAATATAATTATTTCTGTACATGGAATGCGTCAAAGGAATAAAACAGGGAAAGTTACTTGCTAATCGTAATTGTAGTACACGGAAAAAAAGTTTTAAACGGAGAATATTAAAGATTAGAACATACTGTAATCATATTTTAATAAAATCTTTTTTAATGCAATAATACTCTATTACCAAATAAAAACGAGGCAAGTGCGAGAAAAAATTTTTTTAATCTGATCGATATAACGATCGTTGCTATGAAAGACTAGGCAGGCATGAAACTTTGCGAATAAACCCAAAAAATACTACAAAAAATTACAGTCATGAGCACATTTTGATTATACACATATCTTAGCTAAAGTCTTAGCAAATCATCACAAAACAAACACTTTCAATTTTATAAATCAACAGCATTTTTTGTAATTGCACAAGGATACATGTATTTGCACATAGATATTTAATGTATTGCACAAAAGGAGTCTATGTTTAAAAAGCTGCATACATTTAGTTTTATACATTTTTAAAATTAATAGTTATAGCAAAAATCCTTTTGTGTTAATATTGACGAATCGTAATTAAACCTCTCATTTTTGACATATTAAACTAGTATATTCTGAACGTAGCACCAAAATTACTATAATTATTAGGTGAAGTGTGACTATTTAGTAATTATTACGTTCGATGTAGGATATACTTGTATGATAAATGAAAAATATTTGTTTAACTACGATGTTTTTATAACTTGGTTGTTTCGCATGGTGTAATTAAAAATCGTCATCACTATGGCAAAATAAGTCACTTTTATTAAAAAAATACATGCAACTGTGACTTAACCTATAGGTTTAACGGTGCTGTTTGAAATGTAAAAAGAATCACAGTTGCATATATTGTATGCGCATTGTGGCTCATTCTGCTATAATAACGACAAATTAACTCAATTCCACTCTCTGCACAAAAAACAAATCACACACTTATTAGAATTTTACGTTTTGAGGCACACGCCTGGAGAGGAGTCGCCAGTTTAAGTGGCAATTCTCGCCAACGGGTAAAGCGGTCATTAGCGCGCGTCCCCAAGGGCCTCGGCAGTAGCTATACCAGTATAGTTGTCGGCTAAAAAGCAGCGGGCGTCGAATCATATGGCGTTTTGTACGGGAACTATCGCCGAGGGATTTTTGTATTTCTCGGGCGAGTAGCCGACTCCTGCGGCTGACTGCAGTTTCTTGCGCTCCCCACGACCGCTGAGTCCCCAGACTAGGATTACCCCGAAGAACAGGACCACTAGCAAGGAGACAGTTACGATTATGGCGATAAAGGAGCTCTCCGCGATGCACATCATCTCCTCAGGTATTCTGGCCTCGATTTGAACGATGTTGTCACCTTGAATGAGAAAAACAGAACTGTAGACATAATATCGGTTGTAATTTTATATAAATTGTTATTGTTGTTAGCTTGATTTTAAGAGTAAAATTTAAATTTGTTTAGGATGCAGGGTTTAGAAACTGCAGTGTCTAAATTGGTGCTAAAATTGCTGGGTCTCAAGTCCTTAGACTTGATTGACTTTAAAAATTTTAACGTCTTCTGTATTTTATGCTATATTAATTTCAACTATTGACTAGTTCTGAATAAGGGTTTTTTAGTGTATGAAAGAGGGTACAATACAGCTAGCGCCAATCATATGTAGGGAGGAAATTGAGAAACAGCGAGCGACTAGTACATTTTACGGTTTGAAATATTTCAAATATTTATTAGTTTAATATCTCGACTTCTTCCCTTCAAAATTTCTTAAATATTTCTTATTATTACAAAAGCAAAACCATTTTCGATGATTTTTAGTTTTTTGCCGCTTCGTAGATACGGCGCTGCTGGCGCGCTTGGTTTCCAGATTTTTAATGTTTCAATTACAAAAACTGCTTTATTTAAAAGTTTGGAATGGACTTTTTCAAATTAATTTTTAAATTTTGAATAATTTTACAATCAAAACATTAAAAAAACCCAAGTAGGTTGGAAATTAGTTTCAAAGCACCAATTTCAACTTTATTTTTGCTAATTCAAAATCATTGTTCACGTAAATACTATTTTAGTGATGCTTTCAAACTATTGTGATGTTTAATCAAAAAACCAAAACTTATTTAGCACAAACTGATATATTAAAGCACGTTAACCTAGTGAAAATACAATCGTGTATCAATTCTAATTAAGCATAGGTTTAAACTAAAAAACTAAGAAAACTACGTTTTTTTTAAATTTTTTTTCTTTTTGTACCCTCTCTTGTACAGTAAAAAACGCTTGGCGCTTGGCTAAACCCAACGTGGCTGCAACAGTTGTTCATTAGATTAAAAAATTCCCCACATTAATTAACCACTCAAATCACGAGAATCTGATGTCACTTTATTAAACAAATACTTCGAATTAAATCGAATCTCTATTGGCTGAAAAAGTGACGTCAAATTCTCGTGATTTGAATGGTTACTTAATGGGGGGCATTTTTTTATCTAACGAACAACTGTTGCAGCCTCGTTGAGTTTACTTTTAGTCTATAGTTTTGATATGAACGCATAGTCCATGTTGTGCTGGAACATATTATTACGTTCTGCTATGCCCAGAGTACTGTGTGGCACATAATATTGCAGGACTCATGACGGTAAAAATTTCTAAAAGTCAAAAATACTGCGCGGCTGATACTATTGAAAGGCAGGAAGGAATTTTACGTGGCACACACAAAACTGCATGAAATGCACTGTATTGTACAAAGCGCTGTTATGACCCACAGTATTGCAGGCTATATAGTATTGAAAGGCAGAAGGACTGCACAGCATATCGTACTGCAAGATGGGAAGAAACTCTACATGACACACCGAACTAACTGCCTGCAATTGAAGTTTATATGACACAAAGCGCTTTTTGACAGTGCAAACCAAACATTACATTGCGATACAATAGGAGCGGCAGAAATACTCTGCGCAATCCTGCTAATCCAACATGGATCTGTATGACAACCGGTTAATTTTTAGGCATAGGCATAACCGGTTAATTTTTAGGCATTTTTAGACAATATCATTATAAAATATGAACAAGTAACATAATAAAATACTTAATTTAAAAATGGTACAAAACAATTTTTTTTTAAAATTATTAATAGAATTTGAAAAATCCTACTAGCTGCATTTTTACAATTAGTTATATGCTATTAGTTGGTAAACTAGTTTAACAGATACTTCTATATATATTATTACAAAAACTTTTAACTTGAATTCGTCAAACAATTTTCAAGCTTCAATTTTTCTTAAATATACGTTGCAACTTTTAAATTTTTTGTTGTGTAATGTGTTATATCCATAAAATTTGCTTTTTTGTGTAAACATAAAAATTTAACTAAATTTAATAAATATTATATTATATAGTCACTCACTTTTTTGCACATCATTTGTATTGAGTGCATTTTGTGGAGGGAGTTGGGTGTCTACACCCTCACCTTCAGCCAATACCCGAATAATGGCCGACAGCGTTTCCTCCACGCGCTCATCTAAGGCTTCCACTGTGTTTTCAGGAACGCCTCGCTTCTTCCTTCCGAACGATTGGAAGAGCTGATTATTACCGCTGTCCAAACAGTTGCTCTGAACAAGACAAGGTTTTTGTTAAGCCAACGTTATATATTTAAGCAAAAAAAACAAAGCAGTTAAATTAACAATATCAAAAATGTATTAAAATTAAACAATTAAACAATTTTTTCTTATATATACTGTTTTTTGAACAAAGAAACAACAATTTTATTTTGTTTTCATTTTATCTTGTGTTTTTAAATTAAACCAAGCTGACCTCAACGAATTTCAGTGTTAAATCGACTATTTCACAACCAAATAACTTAAAACATTAGGGGAAACACCGTAATAAAGATTGAATATTTTAATCAATTTTATTAAATTACTAATTTGAAACAAAATTTGTCAGTTTTCAATGGCTAAAGGTGATTAGTTTTGTATATCTCGTAAAAAATTGTTATTTAAAAAAAATTTTTTGTTCCAATTCATCTGTGTTTAGAAATCTTATATTGCACAATTTAAATTGGTTTGTTCATGTCTCCAAACAATTGTAGTAGGTCAGACAGATACAACTGAACTATACTTACACTAGATTTTTCATAATAACTTACAGGTGGACATCCGCTTGGTCCTGCGCAGAACATGACCTGGCAGACCATTTGTATATCGTAAGAACCATCTAGACGGAAAGCTTTCATGTGTGCAGCAAGTCTGTTGGCTTGGAAGTCCTGAACCACAGGTCCTACCAGTGCTGGATATCTTGGACATCTTAATTGCAAACAAATTGGTTTTATATACTGAATTTTTATCAAAAATTCCTAGTGATTTTTTAAACTAAAAAAATGCTTAAGATCAAATATAATTTTTAAATAAAAACATAATTCTAAATTGCTATGTATGCTGTATAATGAGATACCGGTATGTATCTCTTTAACGTTTAGTACAAAATTAAAAAAAACAAACAGTAAAACGTTAAGTTTACTGATAAATAAATGAATAACTAAGCTGAACTAAACAGTAAAAGAAATTGTATACGTCCTTTAGGGAATAACAAGACTATTTTCTATTTACAATTAAACGTTAGTTCATTTAATGTACAATCATTATTAATTTAAAGGTTGGATAAACCATCATAGATGTTATAACCTTTCACATATCTTTCAGTTACACTTGTAAGAACAAAAAAATTAAAAATATCACGTTGGAATTTTAAGGATTCTCAAAATGTCAAGTGGCATCCGCGATTGGCGGCTAAATATTTTGCTTTAAGGGAATCTAAGTGAGAAGAGCAGCAAGGCTCAAAATCAGCATGGGTCAATCCAGAGTTTAGGAAAGAGGGCTTTAAAATGCAGGCACAAAAATTAATGTGGGCGCATTATTAAACCACTTCTGGCTCGTGTTTTAAAGAAAAAGCCACCGCGACGGCATATAAAGGCACTATTCAGACAATATCTGGCGGGTTATTTCTTTGAATTAGTTCCCTTGACAAAAAATGCATCTTGAAAAGCGTGACAATCAAATTGGAATTAACAATTATATAAAATACCAAAAAATCTTACCCATTGTCAATGACTTTGAACGGCACGCTGTCTCCGGTCCCGCCCACTCTGGTGGCGGTGCAGTCCATGAGCATCATGTTGTTGGGTCCGGCCTGGTCGGATTTCACCACCAGATAGACCTCCTCTCCAATGGCGGTCTCCGAGACCATATTATTGCTGACATCAACAAACATGAGGCTGGCTGACACAGGGCCCGGGGTACCAGGTTGTAATACTTCCGGCTGGGAATCGCTAAACATCATACAGTAATATATAAGTTATATACATAATCGTTGAATCTCAAATAATACATAATGTTGCTGACATCCATGAACATGAGGCTGGCCGACAGCAGGCCCTTTGTAACCAGCTGGGGTACTTCAGGTTAAAAATCGCTAAACATTCCACAGCGAGTTTATATGTTTTTTCAATAGTAGTTTTATCCGATTTTAGAGGAACTGCAACTGGATTGTGTACTTCTTCAATAAATAAAAAATGGGTATTCTGTCGTGTTAATGCCAATTCAGACTTTTATAAATAGACTTTATAGGCTTTTATTGATTATAGATTTTTACAAATTATATTATGAAACTTATAATAACAGTGATTTCAACTAATTTATTATTATGAATAATATCAAATGTTAATGTTTTAATTTAACTAAGATCTCCATATGTTTTTTTTGTTTTCAAAAAAACAACAAACCATTTTTGATGTTCCTATAGTCAATATACGTCCCCATCTAATAAGCGCATCTTTTTCATTGAATAAACATACGTTCAGGGTGAAATTGCACCTTTTTCTAGTACGGGGTGTTTAGAGCAACAAGCAGGGAACTTGAAGCCATCAATAATTTTTGGAACTTGGAGCCACGAGCAATGGGCATCTGGAAATTTCAAGGGAATATTGGTTTGGGGTTAGATTTATTCTTCGCTTAGGCTTAAGTACACGTTTTAGCGATTTTTATTTTTGGCTCCAAGTCCCCAAATTACGGCTCCAAGTTCCCCACCTACGGCTCCAAGTTCCCTAGTTTCGGCTCTAATTTCTAGCTCAAAGTTCCCAAGGATCCATCGACCCTTAATCTTTTTTCTTGTTTTAGAGCAATTTTTAGGCAATTAGTAAATTTACCCAGTGTCGTAAATGGTGGTAACTACAACAGAACCGTCGCCAATGCCTTTAAGACTGGTATCGCAAGTGACTCTGTAAAATCTGTCCCATTCGGTTGTCACCTGATGGGGCAGCACACCGTCCAGAGATACAACAACCATCGCCTCCAGTTTTCCATCCTGAAAGGGAAGTTTTCTTTTTTAATCAAAACATTTACATTTTTTATATAAAATCAAATTTTTAACCAACAGGCATATTAAAATTAAATTTTTGTTAATTTTATAAAAAGGCTAGATTTTAAAAAATTTCTACATTCCAAATTGTTTTCCAACGTCATAAAGTTAGTTGGTCTTTTTATATACTTCATACAATGTTAACACGTTAACCAGATATAACTCACCCATAAGAAAACTTAGTTGAATAATTTTATAACTCTTGATATCTTATGAAAATGTATTTAACATATAGACCGACGTATTTTAATTTATTATAGGGAAAATTCACCAGTCCTAAAGAAACATTTTTAAGTCGGTCGACTCTGGACACGCGCAAGCGTACATTTGACATAAAATAAGAAGCTGCTAACACATAAAAACATAGCCCCGTCGTATAATTACTGCTTTAGTTAAGTTAAAGTACTTGTGGGTTTGAATATGTAACTTTTATATATAGTCACAGCATTTAAGTACCCCACTTCATTTATGTAATTATTGTATAACCGGGCCATAAAAGAATTAATCATGGAGCTGTTACATTGAATTTCAAAAAAATCTAAAATTCTTAAAGATCTTTGTTTTCCAGTAAGTTATATATTTTATTAAATTAAAAAAAGGGTAATATTTTAGCAAGTTACTTTAAGAACTGTTCCACAGTTTGTGCTGATAGTGGGTGGCGGAAAAGTCATCTGGATTTGACGTGCATTTTGCACGACCTGACTGCAAGATGAGAACCTCTCTGCAGCGTAAATGGCGCCAGTGTAGGGCTCTTTGGTGTTGACGATAAATCGAATCCCTTCGTTTGTACACAGGGCCATTCCGCCAAATTGAGATTCTAAAATCTTAACGTTTTAAACCAAAAGGATAGTAGAAATACCCAATTGAGAGTTTTATTGTTAATACAAAAAGATTAGACTAAGACAAGAATCTAGTACTGTACCAGCCTTTTTGTGAAAAATTTTTTAAAGTTGGAATTTGATTTGGACTGCAAAAAATATATAACAAGTAATTATCAGATGTAATAAATATGCTGAATTATTTATTATTCTTTTTATTCATTTTTTTATATTTTTTAGTTGTGTATCAAAAAGTGCGTCAGAAACGGCATAAATATGACGTAAGTCTCTGCTGGCTAATACTATTTGGATAACTAATATTGGGCACAATACTTTTATATGCACAAACATATAATCAAAAAGGGTAAATATCAAAAAATTTTGCGATTTTTACGGGTTTTAATTTAATCAATCTAATTTTTATGCAACTAAAATTGATTATTTAACTCTAACACTCAGTAACGTTTTTACGCGTTAAATTCATTCTGAACTTAAAATTTTATTTAACCGCCAAAAAGATCGCGGGTATCCTGGTTAAACTTGTGAAACTTTTATTGTACATCCATACTTAGGTGAATAAATTAACATATATGAAATATGCACTTAATGCAGACAATATTGTTTTTTAAACTTTTAAAAAACACTATAAACTTCGCAAAACACAAATTTTCTTTTTTTTGCAAAATTCACTCGCTTACCG
>JASAMX010016876.1:0-33200 GCA_030248175.1 Microlaimidae sp. YZB2_3
AAAACGTGAATTTTTAACACAAAGTCATGTTTTTTTATGCCTTTTTTATACCTGAATATTGCTTCATCTTCAATAAAAAGTAGTATTTTATTTTATAAAAAAACGATTATTAAATCTCAACTAAACGTTTAAAAGTATTTTGCTTCGGGAATTAAATCCTACCTGACCCCCGTCTAGGTTTCAACCAATTTTCACCCCCCGTCAACCCCCTCCTTAGAAAGCTACGGATTGTCCCACCCCCCCCCCCTAAGGACCCCCTCCTAGATTTCGCAATGTCATTTACCGGGCTAAATACCCCCTCTCGCTTTCTGAGCGCGTTCATCTAATGCTTAACGATAACTACTCCGTCCAGTTAAGTGTAGCAGCTAAGACATAACAAACACCAAAAGAGGTATGTTTGGCCTCTGTACGGAAATTTGTAATAATAGAATAGTAATTTTATTGTCTTGATTATCAAGTATAGTATCACAAACTTTTTTAATCCATAACTTTCTATTTAATTAAAATCATATACATACATGGGCGTAGCCAGGGATAGACCTCACATGGGCAAGTTGGTCCGTAGTGGGGGGGGTTAAACCCCAAATTATGGGGGGGGGGTTAAAATCCGAGAAACGCAAAATACCCATATCGTTTTTTTTCTGGAGTGCATTTTACCCATATAGTTTTTCGATTTTGAAGGAAAAATAGGTAAAAAACGCTAATTTTAGGTCAAAAAGCCCTTTTATTGCATTTTTGAGCTTTTTATTGCTTAAAACATTCATTTTGACCTCAAAACTTAAGTTTGGAGGCAGTTAGAAGTCATTTTAAAGACATTTTTTCTTCATTTTTCCAAAATTGGGGGGTAACCTTCTCCCCCCTCACTTCTGAGTGGGGGGAGGGGTTAAACCCCTTTTCAGAATTTGGGGGGGGGGTGTCAACCCCGGGCCAGGTTAACCATACATGGGCTAGTTGGTCCGGAGTGGGGGGGGGGGTTAAACCCAAAATTAGGGGGGGGGGGGTTAAAATCCCAGAAATGCAAATACCCATACTCATTTTTTTTTCTGGAGTGCATTTTACCCATATCGTTTTTCGATTTTGAAAAAAAAATAGTTAAAAAAACGCTAATTTTGGGTAAAAAACCCTTTTTAATGCATTTTTTAGCTTTTTATTGCTTAAAACACTTATTTTGACCTTCAAACTTAAGTTTCAAAGGCAGTTAGAAGTCATTTTAAAGACATTTTTTTTTCTTCATTTTTCCAAAATTGTTGAGGGGGTTAACTTTGGTTTTCTCCTCCCCCCACTTCTGAGTGGGGGGGGGGGGTTAAAGCCCACTTCTCCAGAATTTTGGGGGGGGTTAACCCCCCCACCCCCCCTCTCTTGTGCCTGATGTATGGGGTTAACCTCTCTAACCCCCCGCCCATGTATGGTATATACCCCCCTTTGCATCGGCAAAGGGAAAAATTTGGGTTAAGCCCTCCCCTTTTGGGTCGCCAAGGATAAAATTGGGTCTAGAATGTTTTAAAAAATTTTCTTGTGCTTCGCTCAGCGCTCCATTAATTATAGTTTTCTCCACTTGCAAATTTGTATTACTTATTTTGTAAATTCTTGGTACTGAATGATGCTGAAAAATCCTACTCATTCTTACGTTTTTTAAATTGGTTTGACTTCCAATTTTCTGTTGCATTGTTTTTTAATCTTGATACGACCACGCTGGACACTTCCCTTTAGATTGTTATAATAGTGGTATTAAAAATTTAATGGTTAGAATAATTTTAAAAACATTTTCTGGGAAACAATTGCCTACTGTAATTCAATGTACTCATTTTCCAGCTGTAATGTTTTGGAAATTGAAAATTTTAAGGATCAATTTTTTCCAGGGGAAGGGGTCCGAAATTTCGGCTCTAGGGGTGGGGTGGACCCCTCTGTCTCCCCAAAGATTTGTTAATGACGCCATTACTACGACTGATATAAGAAAAAAATTAGACTCTTAAACAAACTTTTTACCAGAAAAAAAGAAACGCTGCTTGCATGGCTTAGAACAAGCTTTTGTGAGATATTCGGGGAAATTTTATGCACGATTAAAAACAGAATTTTTTTATAACAGTACGAATGCTTGCTACAAGTTTTTGTACGGAAAATTTGTTCACTAGTACCATTTTTTATGAGAAAGCGGAATGCTCATTGAGTGTTGGCCCTTTGAAAGTGATACACCGATTGTGTAACGTTTTAGGGGCTTTCTTTCCTTTGCATTTTCGCTGAAACAAAAATTAAAAACAGTGCAGTTGCATTGCAGTATTGCAGAGATACCATTTTTGCTTCCATTACGTTGATCATAGGTGTTTTTGGGGGGGACAGAGGGCTGAACCCCCTCCTTAAGCCTAAATTTTGGACCCCCCCTAGAAAAATCCCAGGGGGCCCCCCCCTTCCCCCAAAGCTCGAGAGCGGTCCGGCCTGACCCCCCCTGAGCGAGGCTGACCGGGTCCCCCCCCTCCCCTCTACTCAACTTGGAAGAATATTTTTTTATTTACCTGCCCAAAACACGGAATTTCAAATTAAAACAGTGTTTAAGTATACTTTTTAGGCTGACAGGGCCTGTTTTAATACATAAAATTCAATATTTGACCTAAAAACAAATGAATTATTGAGTTAAAGAAATTTTGCTAAAAATTTATAACTTTCTGACCCCCCCGAAATTTGGAGTTTCCGAGGCTGGGTCCAATTCCTGGCTAAAAAGCCAGGGGGGTCCGGACTCCCCTGGACCTTCCCCCTGAAAAAAATTTCGGCCTTCCACCCGGGGGTGGACCCCCCCCTGAGTGGGGACAATCTATGAACACCTATGACGTTGATTATTAGATTTGATGGAGAAGAAAAATATTTTTAGTTATTATTGGTGCTTACAGAAAGGTGAAAATGGCAGCTACGAAAATATTACCTGTAGGAAGCAGACGAAAAAAAATTGCGCACCCTTATAAAAAAATTTTCATAAAACACGGAAAAATGAAACATTTATTAGATGTAATTGTTTATCTTAATACTTGCCTAAAAACATAGTATTAGGCTTTGCACAACTACAAAAAGTCTTCAAACATTCATGGTATACCCATGTTTTGAGTACCTGTTTCCGAGTACATTTAAAGGCTACGCAATTTTTTTGTTTCAAACTTTTGCAAAAAAATGCACCATAATATTCTGCTTTTTAAACATTTTAACCATAATGTGTGTTGCCTTTTTTATGACAAAAAAGGGAACGGGTAAGCCTGGTCGGTCACCGTGGCTTTCAACAATTTTGTTACTTTAACAGATAATTTTTTAACCCAACTTTTCCATTTCCAGTAAAAACGCCCGCTTTTCTCTTTGCGAAAGTTTTTTGGCCTTTTCTAGAAAGATAATAGAAATATAAATAATTTATGATAATATAATATTTATATTTATATCAACAAATAATTTTGATATTGAAACTAAAATATATAAATCAAACTCATAAAAAAGAACTCTATATAGTGAAAAAATCAATTTTTCTAAAAAAACTAAAACATCAAGTTTTTTATTAACATCAAGAAATGTAACAAGTCAATTGAAAATTGAATAAAATGCTTTTACAGTTAAGAGATCTGTGCCATTCTTGGAATGCCCCGGTCTTATTGGAGGATTGCCCCTCCTGTTTTTTTCATTCATCACTCTCCTCCTGCCCAATACGTAACTGAACGAAGTAGAGGCAAAAACGGATTGCTGGGCAGGGGGGAGTAATAAAATGGAGAAAAACGGGGAGGGGGCAAATCCTCCAATAAAGCCGGGGGGCATTTCCAGATCGTGCACAGATCTACTTAACTGTAAAAGCATTTTATTCAATTTTCAATTAACTTGCTTCATTTCTTAAATATTACAAAAAAACTTGATGTTTTTGTTTTTTTAGAAAAATTGATTTCACTATATAAAGTTCTTTTATATAAGTTTGATTTATATATTTTAATTTCAATATCAAAATTATTTGTTGATATAAATATAAATATTATATTATCATAAATTATTTATATTTCTATTATCTTTCTAGAAAAGGCCAAAAAACTTTCGCAAAGAGAAAGACGGGCGTTTTTACTGGAAATGGAAAAGTTGCGTTAAAAAATTATCTGTTAAAGTAACAAAATTGTTGAAAGCCACGGTGACCGACCAGCTTTACCCGTTCCCTTATGCATAAAAAAAAACAACACACATTATGGTTAAAATGTTTAAAAGCAGAATATTATGGTGCATTTTTTTGCAAAAGTTTGAAACAAAAAAATTGCGTAGCCTTTAAATGTACTCTCAAACAGGTACTCAAAACATGGGTATACCATGAATGTTTGAAGACTTTTTGTAGTTGTAAGCCTAATACTATGTTTTTAGGCAAGTATTAAATAGACAACTCATGTAATAAATGTTTCATTTTTAGTGTTTTATGAAAATTTTTTTATAAGGGTGCGCAATTTTTTTTTCGTCTTCTTCCTACAGGTTAAATTGTCGTAGCTGCCATTTTCACCTTTCTGTAAGCACCAATAATAACTAAAAATTGTTTCTTCTCCATAAAATCGAATAATCAACGTCATAGGTGTTTTTGGTCGGGTCCGCTAGGGGGGGGTCCACCCCCGGGTGGAAGGCCAAAATTTTTTAGGGGGAGGGTCCAGGGGGGTCCGGACCCCCCTGGTTTTTTTAGGGGGTTTTTTGGGTTTTTTTTAGGTCGACCCCGGGTGCGGGATTTCAAATTTAGGGGGGGTCAGGGGGGTCTAATTTTTTAGCAAAATTTTTTTAACTCAATAATTTAAGTGTTTTTAGGTCAAATATTGAATTTTATGTATTAAAACAGCCTATTTAGGCCTAAAAAGTGTATTTAAACACTGTTTTTAACTAAAAACCCGTGTTTTTGACAGTAAATAAAAAAATATACTTCCAAGTTGGGTCGGGGGGGGGAGGGGGGGGGAGGGGGGTCAGCCTCGCTAGGGGAGGATCAGGCCGGACCGCTCTCGAGTGTTGGGGGGAGGGGGGGCCTGAATTTTTTCTAGGGGGGGGGTCCAAAATTTTGGCTTTAGGGGGGGGGTGCACCCCTCTGTCCCCCCCCAAAAACACCTATGATCAACGTAATGGAAGCAAAAATGGTATCTCTGCAATACTGCAATGCAACTGCACTGTTTTAATTTTTGTTCAGGAAAAATGCAAAGGAAAGAAAGCCCCTAAAACGTTACACAATTGGTGTATCACTTTCGAAGGGCCAACACTCAATGAGCATTTAGAGTTCTCATAAAAAATGGTACTAGTGAACAAATTTTCAGTACAAAAACTTGTAGCAAGCATTCGTACTGTTATAAAAAATTACTGTTTTTAATCGTGCATAAAATTTCCCCAAATACTCACAAAAGCTTGTTCTAAGCACCATACCAAGCAGCGTTTCTTTTTTTTACTAATTAAAAAGTTTTGTTTTTTTGAGGTCTAATTTTTTCCTTATATCAGTCGTAGTAATGGCGTCATTAACAAAGATGTTTTTGGGGAGACAGAGGGGTCCACCCCACCCCCCTAGAGCCAAAATTTCGGACCCCTCCCCCTGTAAAAAATTGATACCTTAAAATTTTCGATTTCCAAAACATTACAGCTGGAAAATGAGTACATTGAATTACAGCTGAGCAATGCAAAGTCCCAGAAAATGTTTTTAAAATTACTTCTAACCATTAAATTTTTAATACCACTATTATAACAATCTAAAGGGAAGTGTCCAGCGTGGTCGTATCAAGATTAAAAAACAATGCAACAGAAATTTGGAAGTGGAGACCAATTAAAACATTAAGAATGGGGTGGGTTTAGCGTGGTCATACCAAGATTACAAAATAAGTAATACAAATTTGCAAGTGGAGACTATATAATTAATGGAGCGCTGAGCGAAGCGCGAGAAAATTTTTTAAAAATTGTCGTTCTAGACCCCCCCCCAAATTTTTATCCTTGGCGACCCAAAAGGGGAGGGCTTAACCCAAATTTTTCCCTTTGCCGATGCAAAGTGAGGTCTATACCATACATGGGCACGGGGGGGGGGGTTGGGGGGGTTAACCCCATACATGGGCACGGGGGGAGGTTGGGGGGGGGGTTAACCCCCCCCCAAATTCTGAGAAGTGGGGTTTAACCCCCCCCCCCCCCCCCACCGAAGTGGGGGGGGGGGGGAAAAGTTAAACCCCCCCAAATTTGGAAAAATGAAGAAAAAAAATGTCTTTAAAATGACTTCTAACTGCCTCCAAACTTAAGTTTTGAGGTCAAAATGAATGTTTTAAGCAATAAAAAGCACAAAAATGCAATAAAAAGGGCTTTTTGACCTAAAATTAGTGTTTTTAACCTATTTTTCCTTCAAAATCGAAAAACGATATGGGTAAAATGCACTCCAGAAAAAAAAACGATATGGGTATTTTGCGTTTCTCGGATTTTAACCCCCCCCCCCCCTAATTTGGGGTTTAACCCCCCCCCCCCCCCTCCGGACCAACTTGCCCATGTATGGTTAACCCCCCCAAATTCTGAGAAGGGGGGTTTAACCCCCCCCACTCAGAAGTGGGGGGGGAGAAAAGGTTAACCCCCCCCCAATTTTGGAAAAATGAAGAAAAAAAATGTCTTTAAAATGACTTCTAACTGCCTCCAAACTTAAGTTTTGAGGTCAAAATGAATGTTTTAAGCAATAAAAAGCTCAAAAATGCAATAAAAAGGGCTTTTTGACCTAAAATTAGCGTTTTTTACCTATTTTTCCTTCAAAATCGAAAAACGATATGGGTAAAATGCACTCCAGAAAAAAAACGATATGGGTATTTTGCGTTTCTCGGATTTTAACCCCCCCCCCTAATTTGGGGTTTAACCCCCCCCACTCCGGACCAACTTGCCCATGTTAGGTCTATACCCCCTGGCTACGCCCATGTATGTATATAATTTTAATTAAATATAAGGTTATGGATTAAAAAGTTTGTGATACTTGACTTTATAATCAAGACAATAAAATTACTATTCTATTATTACAAATTTCCGTACAAGGCCAAACATACCTCTTTTGGTGTGTTTATGTCTTAGCTGCTACACTTAACTGACTCAGTCGTTATCGTTAAGCATAGATGAACACGCTCAAAAAGCCAGAGGGGGGTATTTACCCCGGGTAAATGACATTTCAAAATCTAGGAGGGGGGTCCTGGGGGGGGGTCGAACCCTCCCTAGCTTTCTAGGGGGGGGGTCGACCCAGGGTGGAAAATTTTGAAACCTAGACGGGGGTCAGGTGGGGTCCAATTCCCGAAGCAAAATACTTTTAAACCATTAAAGATTTAATAATAGTTTTTTTATAAAATAATACTACTTTTTATTGAATAAAAAGCGATATTCAGGTATAAAAAAGGCATAAAAACATGAATTTGTGTTAAAAATTCACGTTTTTGGAAGAACATTTAGTATAAAAAAAGTACTTAAAATTTTCTCGAGAGGGGAGGGGGGGGGGGTCAGATTTCAAAATCTAGAGGGGAGTAAGGGGTAAAAAATTCGAAATTTTGGGGGGAGGGCCAGGGGGAGGGCCCCCCTGGATTTTTTTCTAGAGGGGCCCCAAAATTTCGAGGCTGGGGGGTGGACCTCACCCTACTAACCCCCCCTTGTTCATCTATGTCGTTAAGTGGCTTTGTACAGCAGCACCTATAGCAGACCTGTGCACTGCCCCCCCCCCGGGGTTAAAACGGGGGGGGCGTATTCCAAAACGGGGGGGGGGGGCAACTTTGTTAAAACGGGGGCAATAAAACGGGGGGGGGCAAGCAGGGAGGAAAAAAAAAAGAGAAAAAAAGGAGAAAAAAAGAGAAAAAAAGAAGGAAAAGGGAAAAAAGGGACAAAAAAAGCGGAAATAAGGTAAAAATAGGTCTAAAATGGCTTAAAATACATTGAAATATAGGCTAAAAACTGCAAAAAATTCGCGATGATGGCGTCATCATAGGTCAAAAATGGCGTCATAATTTTAGGGTACTTTTTCATTTTTTGGCGGGGGGGGGGGGGGGCAATAAAACGGGGGGGGGGGCAAATCCTCCAATAAAACGGGGGGGGGCATTTTCAGACCGTGCACAGGTCTGCTATAGTACTCTCTAATTATTTTATTCGCCAAAAGTTTTTTTTATTATTTTACTATTCAACCATCTTGACTTTCAATCATTCAAAATCATTAAAAATATACAACAAACACCCAAAGGTAAAATTAATCAAGCAACTAAATTATTAAAGTGTGTTCTTTCATTAATACTTGCTTTTTTGTCTTTGCTAATGCTTGGTAAATATTATTTACTGTTTATTTTGGTGTTTGCCGTATTGTCTTTGCTATTGCTTAGTAATTAGCATTTATTATTAATGTTGTTAACTTGTGTGTGTGTGTGTGTGTGTGTGTGTATGTGCGCGCGTGTGTGTGTGTGCGTTTATGCGCGCGAGTGCGTGTGTGTATGTATGTATGCGTGTGCTCTGCGGGCAGTAACAGGTAGGTTTCTATCTTATTATAATTTTGCGCACACTGTCTTTCATTGGCTATATGTTTTTATTTTCCTTTTAGTTTTTCAGGTCAAGTCAAATTTTTTTTAATTCTCAGGAAAGATAAAGCAGAATAAAACTATATCTAGGAATGCGTCATGCCTAAACGCCTGGAATTCCACTCGTGTATAAACAACTGTTAGGGACTGTAATTGATCTGGACTTCTTACAATTATAAACATCAAAAAATATATTTATCCTATCATCAGTATTTTTTAACTTCAACTAATCCTCTACAAAAAACCTGCCACAAGTTTGGTTTTATTTATATCTAGTCTAGTCTAGTCCCTCCTTTTATAGTAATGTACTTAGGTGCTGCTGTCTCAGAGAGAGATGAATCGGTGTGCGTTAAGCGGCCAACACCTCTGGCGGCAGCCTGCCACAAACATAGGTGAGAAAGGGGGGGGGCAGGGTGGGGTCCACCCCCCCCTGGCCTCGAAAATTAGGGGCCCCCCCTAGACGAAAATCTAGGGGGCCCCCTCCCCCCGAATTTCCGAATTTTTTACCCCTGACCCCCCTCTAGATTTTGAAATCTGACCCCCCTCCCCCCTCGGGAAAATTTTAGGTACCTTTTTTATACTAAATTTTCTTCCAAAAACGTGAATTTTCATCACATATTCATGCTTTTACACCCTTTTTATACATGAATATGGCTTTTTATTCAATAAAATGTAGTATTATCCTATAAAAAGAACAATTATTAAAGTTATTATGGTTTAAAACTGTTTTGCTTTGGACACCGGATCCCACCTGACCCCCCTCTAGATTTCAAAATTTCGCACCCCGAGTCGACCCCCCCTAAAAAGCTAGGGGGGGTCCGGACCCCCCCTGGGACCCCCCTCCTAGAATTCAAAATTCGATTTACACGGGGTAACCAACCCCCCCCCTAGCTTCCCCGACCGTGCTCACCTATGGCCACAACCCCACAAGCCACAAACCCACAAGCCACAAACCCACGTAATTATTAAAAAAAACTATGATTTCTAATCTAATTATAAGAATATATATGGACACATTATTATTAAAAGAATTAAAAAATAAAATTTATAAGTTGCAGACATTTGCACTGCCCCCCCGGGGTTAAAACGGGGGGGGGGGGCAATTCCAAAATGGGGGCGAACACGGGGGGGGGGCAACTTTTTTGAAACGGGGGGGGCAATAAAACGGGGGAACAAGCAGGGGGAAAGAAAAAAAGAGAAAAAAAGGAGAAAAAAAGAGAAAAAAAGAAGGGAAAAGGGAAAAAAGGGACAAAAAAAGCGGAAATAAGGTAAAAATAGGTCTAAAATGGCTTAAAATACATTGAAATAGGCTAAAAACTGCAAAAAATTCACGATGATGGCGTCATCATAGGTCAAAAATGGCGTCATATTTTTAGGGTACTTTTTCATTTTTTGGCGGGGGGGGGGGGGGGGCAATAAAACGGGGGGGGGGGGGGGGGGCAAATCCTCCAATAAAACGGGGGGGGGCATTTTCAGACCGTGCACAGGTCTGAAGTTGCAATAAGGTCTTATTTTAATTTTACACAGTTTTAGAGCATTTATAAGCTTGTTTTACGTTTTTTACGCGTTTTAAGCTCATTTTAAAGCAGCGCGGAAATATTGGGTACACGCCCCCCCCCCCCTCAAACTTTGGCTCTTGTCAGACACCCCCTCTAAAATTTGACCACCCCCAAAAAAAAATTCGAGAGGCTGCCCACCTATGGGCTGACTCCCCTCTCTTCCCCTCTCGACCAGTTTACAAGTATAATTTTTTATTTACTGTCAAAAACACGTTTTTTTAGTTAAAAGCAGTGTTTAAATACACCTTTTAGCTTAGGCTTTTTACACTTTTTAAATAGGCTGTTTTCGTAAATGAAATTCAATATTAGACCTAAAAACCCTTAAATTTATGATTTAAAAAAAACTTCGTTAAAAAATCGGACACCCTGACCACCCCCCTCCTAAATTTGAAAGCTCGCACCCGGGGTCGATCCCCCAAAAACACCCGGGGGTTTCGGACCACCTGGACCCCTCCTAAAAAATTTTGGCCTTTCACCAGGGGGTGAATCCTCCCTAGCAGACATGACCAAAAACATCTATGGTCATTGACAATAAATGACATTGTTGAACATGCAGACCTGTGCACTGCTTCCCCCAGGGTCTAAATAGGGTAGGGGCAATTCCAAAATGGGGGCACTGGGGGGGCAACTTTTTTGAAACGGGGGGGGGGCGATAAAACGGGGGAGGGGCAAGCAGGGGGGAAAGAAAAAAAAGAGAAAAAAAGAAGAAAAAAAGGGGAAAAAGAAGGGAAAAGAGAAAAAGGGACAAAAAAATGCGAAAATAACGTAAAAATAGGTTTGAAATGGCTTAAAATACATTGAAATAGGCTAAAAACTGCAAAAATTTCGCGATGATGGCGTCATAGTAGTTAAAAAATAGCGCCATAATTTTTGGGTACTTTTTCAGTTTTGGGCAGTGGGAGGGCAATAAAACGGAGGGGGGCAGCAAATCCTCCAATAAAACAGGGGGCATTTCCAGACCGTGCACAGGTCTGAACATGATTATTATTATAATTATAATTATTATTTATTTTTTCTGGGCAGAGGTGTGCCGGCTATAGATATTCCATATGACAGCCTAAAACCTTGTATCAGCACTGTTGCTGGTAATTTTAATCAATTACCCCACGCCCACCCCTTACAAGGAATTTTAGAGATTGGCGTGAGGTCAGAAATATTAATATGAAATTTGCATGCATGTTTGGCAATGCACCGTCTCCCGCTTCATTAGTAACTGTGCTCTGCCCCACTCAAATATTAAAAAAAAAAACACTAAATAATATTCGCCATTTTTGATCCATTTTCCGCGAAATTTTTAAAATTTTTAACCTAACCTAAAAAATTTTGCCTTTCACAGGGTTGAAATTCCATTTGCGGACCCGACCAAAACATCTACGATTGTTTTATTTAGCACTTTGAAATATTGTATAATATTAATTTTAAAACCAAAAAATTAAACCAACACTTACATGGCAAAATACCCTTTTGAATTAGTTGAACTCTGGGTGGCCTCATCAAAAGCTTTACCTTTAGTGCTAAAAAAATAAAGTAGAATTTTAAAAAATTGTAATATTATGAACATGGAATTTTTGTTGGAAACAAAGTCATGCAAGTTGGCTTTGAAATGTTTTACTTCTAATAAAAAGATTACCTGAAAAAAAACAATAATTTTATTATACGTGAATGTGAACGTCGTGGTGGTGAACGAGTAGCAGCAGTGCGTTGTTTTTACCATAATTCAGGGTGATTCCTTTATTTTTTTTTTATAAGGAAAAACTGTAAGAGAATTAAAATAAAAACTTTACATACAACTCAACCACCCCTATAAAACAGTTTTAGTTGTAAACTAGCGATGATGCACCATAGATGAGAAAGGGGGGTGGCAGGGTGGGGTCCACCCCCCTAGCCTCGAAATTTTGGGACCCCCTCCCAAACGAAAATCTAGCCCCCCCTCCCAAAATTTTCGAATTTTTTACCCCTGATCCCCACATTCAGTCTTAAAACTTACGGCCCGGCCAGGAACTTTTCACTAAAATTTGAGGAGCCTCAGTACTAAAAACACTAAAATTGGGATTTCCTTTATCCGTTTAAAAAGTTTTTCTTCGCGTTTCCAATCGTTTTTTAGGAGTGATTTCGTTTTTAAAACCTCACTCAGACCTGTGCACGGTCTGGAAATGCCCCCTCGCTTTATTGGAGGATTTGACCTCCCCCCGCCAAAAAACTAAAAAGTACCCTCAAATTATGACGCCATTTTTAAACTATAACGACACCGTCATCGCTATTTTTTTAAGTTTTCAGCCTATTTCAATGCATTTTAAGCCATTTTAGACATATATTTAAGTTATTTTCGCTTTTTTGGTGCTTTTCCCTTTTTTTCTCTCTCCTGCTCGCCTCTCCGTTTTATTGCCCCCCGTTTCAAAAAAAATTGCCCCCCGTCCCCCCCATTTTGGAATGCCCCCCAATAAAACCCTGGGGGGGGGGGGCAGTGCACAGGTCTGCTCACTACTGATATTTTTAATAATAAGTATCAAATTTAAAAGATGGTGCTTCCAGGGTATACTTTAGAGTTAAGAAATTTTTAAAGTTTAGAAAGCCGGGTGTCGGCAGTTTGAAGAATTTTTAGTCATAATAATACCCATACATGAACCCCTATACTCCTGGACAGTCGGCGTTTCTTTGGAATGGATCTCTGGGTGTGCAACAGATACATCACTGACCATAGGTGTTTTGAGGGGGGACAGATGGGTCCATCCCCCCTAGAGCCAAAATTTTGGACCCCCCCCATAGAAAAAATCCAGGGCCCCCCTCCCCAAAAGCTCGAGAGCGGTCCGGCCTGACCCCCCCTAGCAAGGCTGATCCCCCTCCCCCTCCCGACCGATTTGGAAGTATATTTTTTAATTTACTGTCAAAAACACGGTTTTTTAGTTAAAAACAGTGTTTAAATACACTTCTTTTTAGGTCTAAATAGGCGGTTTTAATACATAAAATTCAATATTAGACCTAAAAACACTTAAATTATTGAGTTAAAAAAATTTTGTTAAAAAATTGGACCCCCCTGAACCCCACTAAATTTGAAATCTCGCACCCGGGGTCGAACCCCTAAAAAGCCTGAGGGGTCCGGATTCAAAAACCTATTTTAAAATTATAAAAATACATTGATACTATCAAATTCACCTATTTTTATGGAAAAAATAATACACAAAGTTTTTAGCCCGAAAATTGCAGATTTGAGCACATGTAGAATCTGACAAGTGATGTATCTGTTGCGCACCCCTCTCAAAACGCCGACTAGGAGAATAGAGGTCCATGACCCATCCTAACCCCAACCCTCCCCATTTCCCTTTGCCCACCAATGTTTACCAGCAGAACCCCTAAATTTTAAACATTCCGGCGCTACCCAGGGCTTGGTAGTTGTTTGGAAAATAATGTTTATCATCATGGCCCATGGATAATTATCATGGCAATTTTTCTCGCACCGTAGTAACTGACATTTTTCATTTATTAAAAAAAAAGAGAGTGAGCGAAAAACCTGAAAAATCCTTAAGAAATTTAAAAGTTTAACAAACCTCTTATACACAGCAAATTTTAGCCGTTGGTCATAAAAAGCAGTTACCAGAAGCTAGAGAGTTGTTACACGAAATTTTAAGGAGAACTGAGAAGGAAATATTTAAAATCTTGAGGGAGACAGCAGCAAACCATATAATAAACTATTAATTGTGTTTTTAAATTAGATTACATTTAAGATTAATCACTTAAAGATAAATTTCATCAGGTTGACATTGTGAGGTTTGTCAAGTAACCACTCATTCTTTAAGAAAATATGACGAACAAAGAAACATGTGACGCATTTTAATAGTTATTTACTAACTATCAAAAAATTATTTTTTTGGTTTGTGCACTTACTTTTTATTACTTCGCGACAGAGAGCGGTACGAGCTGAATTTTAGCCCAAAAGAATTCAACGCAGACCTGTGCACGGTCTGAAAATGCCCCCCCGTTTTATTGGAGGATTTGCTCCCCCCGTTTTATTGCCCCCCCCGCCAAAAAATGAAAAAGTAACCTAAAAATATGACGCCATTTTTGACCTATGATGACGCCATCATCGCGAATTTTTTGCAGTTTTTAGCCTATTTCAATGTATTTTAAGCCATTTTAGACCTATTTTTACCTTATTTCCGCTTTTTTTGTCCCTTTTTCCCTTTTCCCTTCTTTTTTTCTCCTTTTTTTCTCTTTTTTTCTTTCCCCCCTGCTTGCCCCCCCCCCCGTTTTAAAAAAGTTGCCCCCCCCCGTGCCAAAACCCCCCCACATTTCGGAATTCCCCCCCCCCGTTTTTACCCGGGGGGGCAGTGCACAGGTCTGTCAACGTTAGTTATTTTAATTATAATATATATCAATTATACAGATTTCAAAATCTAGATGAGGGTCAGGGGTAAAAAATTCGAAAATTTGGGGAGAGGGGGGCCCCTGGATTTTTTTCTAGGGGGGGAGGCCAAAATTTCGAGGATAGAGGGGTGTGGACCATACATGGGCACGGGGGGGGGGGAGGTTGGGGGGGTTAACAACCCCTCAAATTCTGAGAAGGGGGGTTATTAACCCCCCTCCCCCTCCCACTCAGAAGTGGGGGGAGGGGGAAAAGGTTACCCCCCTGATTTTGGAAAAATGAAGAAAAAAATGTCTTTAAAATAACTTCTAACTGCCTCCAAACTTAAGTTTTGAGGTCAAAATGAATGTTTTTTAAGCAATAAAAAGCTCAAAAATGCTATTAAAAAGGGCTTTTTGACCTAAAATTAGCGTTTTTTTACCTATTTTTCCTTTAAAATAAAAAAAAAACGATACGAGTAAAATGCACTCCAGAAAAAAACGATATGGGTATTTTGCGTTTCTCGGATTTTAACCCCCCTAATTTGGGGTTTAACCCCCCCCCCACTCCGGACCAACTTGCTCATGTATAGTGTGGACCCCACCCTAACCCCCGTTGTTCATGTATGATTATAAATCAAACAAAATTAAGATATTTTTATATGACTTCCTTTATAGTTTTGTTTTATTTAAATTTTGTGCACACTTAAATGAAATTCGCACTTTAAGCAATGTGCAATGGCTACATTTTTTTAAACAATAAATTCGGGTGGTAATTAATTCTAAATTTTATTTAAACCCAATTCGTTTATCTTTCTTTTTTCTGATATATTTTTTAAAAAATTAACACTTTGAAGTGTTTTTTTAATTAGAATATGAATAATTCGTATAAATCTGAGAAAAATAATTATTAACTAGTATAATCGTTAATAAATTGTTGAGTGAAAAACGATTACGCACTAAATAAAAAAGAGCAACAAAAATATCGAAATTAGAGTTTCAGAACTTCTAAAATTTTAGTTCTTGGTGTTTCCTATTAAAAAAAAATAAACCCCTACCCTACTATAAATTATAGAGCTGACAGTCTGGCGCCTAAAAACCTGAATTTTTAGGTGCCTACCAACGCAAAAATTCCAGAAGCCAGTGTGGTGAATTCAAAGTTTAAAAACTAGAAAAAGAGAAAAGTTTACTTTCTTTGTTCTTGTTCATGGTGTGTCGGAGCGAGGCGTCGTCGACGATCTGCTGTCCCGGCTCCAGCTCCAAACCTGTCTGCAACCCCACCGATTCCAGCCCCATCCCACCCCCCTCTCCCCCCGGGTGGAGGAGGAAGAATGTGGGCGTGGCGGGGGCGGAGTCCTCCTGGCGTCGCTCCGCCTCTTCTGCTGTCCGTTTGGTTCCCACCAATGGAAAGCGTGGACTGGCGGGTGGAAGCCCGCCCCCCGGTGGACTCAGCAAGAGGAAATTCGTGGCGGAGGTGGAGCTGGGAAGTCTGTTCGGCCCCTGCTGCGTCGCTGAAAACGTACCGTCTTGTTTCAACAGAAGGAATGTGGGTTTTGTACTTTTCATAGAATCCTGAAAATGTATGACATTTATGAATATAGTGTTTCCAAATATAACTAAACATATTATGAATATGAATGAAAACGTTTAGCTCCTTGATAACTCTGCAAAAGCTTAGCACAATATGAGCTTTAACCAGGTTTTGGGATAAAACAAGAAGCTTGCTTGCTTTTAGAATTTTAAGATGCTTGCCTCTTATCGCATGTACTAAACAAGCTCGCCTGACAAACAGCCATGTATCAGAGAAGGCCCAATTTCGATATTACAGCTTTTTAACTAAACATTTTTTTGTGAACTGGTGATATAATTTTATGTTTGATTTATTTTTTTACATTTAAACATTGAATTATTATTATATATTTGTTATAATTTAGTTTTCTTTAGTGTATAAAAACGGTTTTAACTTCTTTTATAATTGTGCAAAAAATATATCATTTTTAAGGTTCAAAACATTTTAATTTGAATTAACGGCTTGATTATAGGTGTATAATTTATTTATAATGTTTTTTAGAGTATATCATGCGTTTTTCTTCTTTCTGCTGCCTGAGTAGGTAGGATAAGACCTTTTTTAGTCTTTATATATTTTGTTACTTTTTTTGATTCTATTTATTTTCATAGCCTATAAATTAAAATATCTATTATTATTCATTTTGATATCAGTCGTTTTATAGCTATGAACAATATTTTTTACATTTAAGGTAATTTTATAACTGTTCCCGTAATGGCCTTTACCACCGATACAAACGTGAGACCTTCGTACGACAAAGGCGAAATCTTCGTCTCACGGTGGAGGTGTTTTCGTATGACGAATGTCGTACGCAAACCTTACCGCGGTAAGCTCTTCGTATGACCCAGGTTTTACTTCCGTCATACATAATTTTGTGCGCGAATAGTACCCAGTGAGCGAAAAAATTGAAATAGTTAAAGCTGTGCGGTAGCAATATGCAAATTTTTGCAACATGAAATATCCTACGTAACGTAATACACTGTATCCGTGACAAAAATCTGCATATTGCCACCGTACCGCTTTAACCATTTCAATTTGCTCACTCACTGGGCACTACTCGCGCAAAAAATTGGTATGACGGAAGTATGACATAGGTCGCACGAACGTTTCACGGTTGTAGCCGAGGAAAAGGCAATTACGGGAACGGGTTAAAACTCAAAATCGCGATTTAGGGTTTGGAATTCACCTAAAAACACGTTTTATATAATATTATAGTAAGTTTGTTAAAAAATGATTGACTGGCGATAAAACGTCAAATTTAAAACGTTATATTTCCAAACGGTCAAGAGAATTACTACAATACTTTTAAACCCCATTCACCATAGGCGTTTTTAGTCAGGTCCGCTAGGGAGGGGGTTTTCAGTCCACCAATACATGGGCACAATGGCGTAGCCGGGGGCAGGGAGCGCTGCCCCCCCCCCCTCCGAAATCCGGCGAAGCCGGATTTTTTCGTAAGGGACCCTTACGATTATTAAATTTTCGGAGAAAAAAAGTTTTTAAATATAAATTAAGATTTAAATATAAACTGATGTGTTCTAAAAGCTAAAAAAAGCATTCTAAAAGCTAAAAAAAACTTATATTATCAGTAATATTTTTTATTATAATAACTTCAACCATACTCATGCCGTTATGCGCATAATTTAAAAACAGGCAATAGATAGTTTGTTATATACAATTTCATCGCCAGATTAATTTAGAAGATCAGACAAAATTGTATAGAAATTAGGTAAAAAACAAAAGTAAAATGTATGTTCACGCGATCTTCAGGGGACGATTTTTAATCAGTTTGAAACTTTGAAGTACATATTTGAAACATTTTCGCCTCCGGCGGTTGGGGGAACACCCCCAGACCCCCCGGCCGACGCTTCGTGTTAGCTGGCGCAGCTACGCGGCGAAGGCGGCGGCGCTTCGCGCCCCTAATGTGACAACTTTTCTCCCTCTCAGACCGCCCCCCCGAAAGGAAATCCTGGCTACGCCTGTTCTGATGCTGAGATCGGGGGTTTAACCCCCCCCCCTCCTCCCGCTCAGAAGCAGACCTGTGCACTGCCCCCCCCCGGGGTTTAAACGGGGGGTAATTCCAAAATGGGGGGCAACTTTTTTGAGACGGGGGGGTAATAAAACGAGGGGGCAAGCACGGGGGAAAGAAAAAAAAAAGAGAAAAAAAGGAGAAAAAAAGAGAAAAAAAGAGAGGAAAAGAGAAAAACGGGACAAAAAAAAGCGAAAATAAGGTAAAAATAAGGTTTGAAATGGCTTAAAATACATTAAAATAGGCTACAAACTGCAAAAAAAATTGCGATGATAGCGTCATCATAGGTAAAAAATGGCGTCACAATTTTAGCCCATTGATTCAAGTTTTTTAGTACTAATATAGAATTTTATACACCAAAATGGATTTTTTATGTATAAAAAGAGTACAAAAGTGCTGTTTTTTACTACAAAAAACGTGTTTGTGAGAATAAATTTTGACCTAGATAGATTTATACCTTAAAATTGGAAGGAGACGGGGTGGATTGAGAATTCCAGACGGGAATAGAATGTCAAAATAAAAAAAATTTGGGAGGAGCCCCCCTCCCAGACCTGTGCACTGCCTGGAAATTTTCCCCGCTCCGCTTTATTGGAGGATTTGCCATGCCGTTTTATTGCCATCCGCCATCCCACCGCCCAAAAATGAAAAGTACCCCAAATATTATGGTGCCATTTTTCACCTATAATGACGCCATCATCGCGAAATTTTTACAGTTTTTAGCCTATTCTTTTAAACAATTTTAGTCCTTTTTTTACCTTTTTTTTCGCTTTTTTGTCCTTTTTCTCTTTTTTTCTATCTCCCCTGCTTGCCCCCCCCCGTTTCAAAGAAGTTGCCCCCGTCGTGCCCACCCCCATTTTGGAATTGCCTTGCCTCCCCCAATAAAATCCCGGGAGGGTGTGGGGGCAGTGCACAAGTCTGCCTCCCTAGATTTTTTTAGGAGGGGGTTCCGAAATTTTGAGGCTAGGAGGGGAAAAGGGGGTGGAGTGGACCCCACTCAACCCCCCATCTATGCTCATGTATGAACATATCGGTTTACATAAAAAAAATCTGTTTTATTTATTATCACTTTAAGAGTGGGTTTAGGCCGTTTGGTAAGTTTTTTTGGCAGAAAATAAAATTAAAAACTTCTGGAAGGGGTTTCAAAACTTATTTAATTCGTAATTTATTTCGATTTTACTGTGCGGTTGCTTTTAAAAACATCTTCCCTGGTTTTTGTAAAAAAAACATGTTTGATAAACAAACTGTATGGTATGGTGTTCAACAAAAAACAAGGTATTGGCAAGATTGCAAGATGCTAACACTTTACTGGAATATCATTACATAAGTGTCATCCTGTTAAGCAAGAAAGAAAATTATTAGAAAGATTTATTATTGATTGCAAAGCACATTTGTGTTTGAATGAACTTGTAATTGGAAAAAACTGTACATTGCTTACGAAAATTGTTAGATTTGAATCTGCAAGCCCTCTATTGATTATTATGATTTAATACTAGGTATATTGATTTTACTAATAAGGTACTCACTTACTCAAAGTGCATACTTGTTATGCTTCAGTGAGCTTTCTGCATTTAGCAAAAATAAATTATGTTTTATGTTATTTCAAACAACGAAAATACGTGCCAAATTTTTTTGACCCTAGAGCTAAAATTGGTTTTTGGCTATTTTACCCGTCTTTTCAGGTATATTATTAATACCTAGCCTTCAAACTTTTTACAGACGATTTTTGCCAATCTCAATCTTACCTTTTGTGCTTACCTGTGGTATAGAGGAAGCTGTTAGAGGTATGACAGTGATGGGTGCTGTCGTAGTCAGCTGTTGAACGCCGCTTTTTAGGGCTGAACTCACAGTCACACAGGAATCATGGTTACTTGCGCTGCATCACGGTGGGACTTTTTGGGATTTTTCTAAATGTAGATTTGTAGATGAATGTGTGGCAGAGACCATGAAATTTGGGACTCTAGTGGAATGCTTGGAAAGGAGGAATGCTGGCACATTTCTTTAATCTAGTAGTGTCAAGATCGATTTTGAGGTGAAGCGGTAACTGATCCTCCAGTAATTGGTGTTTGTTGTAGTAAAGTAGTCTGAACTTGGGAAGAAACGTTTAAAAGAAGAACAACACCGTTTTTATGAATGTGATCTTTTTTCTTTGTCAATAATTACCACAAAAATTTGATAGAAAGCGGCAAATTTGTTTTTCACATGAACTGCTGCTATCAGTCATTATGTTGTTAAATAAGAGTTTAATGGAATTATGACATTATCAAAATTAATGACAGAAACAAAAAAATCCAATGATTTGATCAATACTGGAATGACTTATGCTAAAATATTTATATTTAGTACAAAACACATTTAAATAAAACATCATTATATTCACATAATCAGAAACACTAACTTATTATTTTAAATATAATACATCGTTTTTAAAATTTTTGTACCAGCAGACAAACTTTAAATGAACTTAAATTTGAAATAAATAAATTTTATTTTAAAAAAATTCTAATAAAAATACATTTAACAGATACTACGTAAAAAAAGATTAACTTTTTCTTTGTAGTCTAAGCAGTTTTCTGCTGCTAGCTATTTAAAAAATATTTTTGTGGAGTTTAAACAATTTTTGCTGTAACTAAAATTTTTTACTAATTATTTCATTTATTAAACAAAACTAGCGTCAATAATTTCATATATAGAGACATGGGGTTTTTTGGTCTTATTAACACTTATGTTAAATACCTTTAATCTAAATTTCAAATTTCAGTGCTAAATTTCACAAAACCTTGTATGTCAACAGACCTGGCCCTGGGCAGTGGCGTAGCCAGGGGGGGTGGCGCGGGGGGAAGGCGGTCGACGGCGCACTGTTAACGAAATTCAAAGGATAATCATAGGTCACCGAAGGGGGGGGTGTAGGGGGGGTCACCCCCCCTACGGCCTCTGAGACCTATCCCCCCCCCTAAGGCCCATTTTTGACCCCTCCCCCCCCCATCGACCCCTTGAACCCCTGACCCCCCCCCCTAAGGCCCATTTTTGACCCCCCCCCCCCACCAGACAATCCCAAAAAAGGCTTAAGAAATGGTCAAATTTCGTCAAAAAAATTGCCAATTTTGGTCGAAAAAATGGTAAAAACACCCCAATACACCCCCGGGTGTCTTTTTTTCAAAAAAACACCCGGGGTGTGACCCCCCCCTGGAGGTCAAAAACCTCCACACCCCGGGGCGTGGACCCCCCCCCCTGAAGCCGTCGAAGGTCGGTGACCTATGAGGATAATTATAATATTTAGACCTGTGCACAGTTTAAAAATGCCCCCCACTTTATTGGAGGATTGGCCCCTCCCCCCGCGGAAAAATGAAAAAGTACCCAAAAATTATGACGCCATATTTGCCTATTATGACGCCATCATTGCAAAATTTTTGCAGTTTTTAGATTATTTCAATGCAATTTAAGCTATTTTAGACCTATTTTTACCTTATTTTCGCTTTTTTGTCCCTTTTTCCCTTTTCCTTTCTTTTTTTCTCTTTTTTTTCTTTCTCCCCTGCTTGCCCCACGTTTTATTGCCCCCTGTTTCAAAAAAGTTGCCCCTCCCCCCGTTCTGGAATTGTCCTGCCCCCATTATAACCCCGGGGAGCAGTGCACAGGTCTGTTAATATGCATTTTTTTTATTATACTTATTGGATCAAACCTTGCTACCCGACTCTCACTGCGGAATTTGTCTCAACCCCGGGCCGGAAAAATCCGAGCGGAATTTCGGGGGGGCTTCGACGCCACTTGTCTTTTCCACCTGACACGGCGCGATGGGGAAGAATAAAACTGTAATGGGGGGGACAAGCAGGGGGGAAAGAAAAAAAAGAGAAAAAAAGGAGACAAAAAGAAAGGAAAAGGGGAAAAGGGACTAAAAAGCGAAAAAAAAAGGTAAAAATAGGTCCAAAATAGCTTAAAATGCATTGAAATAGGCTAAAAACTGCAAAAATTTTGCAATTATGGCGTCATAATAGGTAAAAATGGCGTCATAATTTTTGGATACTTTTTCATTTTTCCGCGGGGGGAGCAATAAAACGGGGGGGGGCAAATCCTCCAATAAAGCGGGGGTGGAGCATTTTCAAACCGTGCACAGGTCTAAATATTATAATTATCCTCATAGGTCACCGACCTTCGACGGCTCAGGGGGGGGGGGTCCACACCCCCGGGTGTGGTGGGTTTTTTACTCCAGGGGGGGGGTCACACCCCGGGGTGTTTTTCAAAAAAACACCCGGGGGTGCTTGGGGGGTTTCTAATTATTTTTTTGACGAAAATTGACAATTTTTTGACGAAATTTGACCATTTCTTAAGCCTTTTTTGGGATTGTCTGGTGGGGGGGGTGTCAAAAATGGGCCTTAGGGGGGTTAGGGTTCAAGGGGTCGATGGGGGAGGGGTCAAAAATGGGCCTTAGGGGGGGGGATAGGTCTCAGAGGTGAGGGGGGCGGACCCCCCCTACACCCCCCCTTCGGTGACCTATGATTATCCTTTGAATTTCGTTAACAGTGCGCCGTCGACCGCCTTCCCCCCGCGCCACCCCCCCAGGCTACGCCACTGCCCAGGGCCAGGGCTGTTGTCAAACAAGGTTTTGTGAAATTTAGCACTGAAATTTGAAATTTAGAATAAAGGTATTTAACATAAGTGTTAATAAGACCAAAAAACCCCATGTCTCTATATATGAAATTATTGACGCTAGTTTTGTTTAATAAATGAAATAATTAATAAAAAATTTTAGTTACAGCAAAAATTGTTTTAAACTCCACAAAAATATTTTTTAAATAGCTAGCAGATAGAAAACTGCTTAGACTACAAAAGAAAAAGTTAATCTTTTTTTACGTAGTATCTGTTAAATGTATTTTTATTAATAATTTTTTTAAAATAAAATTTATTTATTTCAAATTTAAGTTCATTTAAAGTTTGTCTGCTGGTACAAAAATTTTAAAAACGATGTATTATATTTAAAATAATAAGTTAGTGTTTCTGATTATGTGAATATAATGATGTTTTATTTAAATGTGTTTTGTACTAAATATAAATATTTTAGCATAAGTCATTCCAGTATTGATCAAATCATTGGATTTTTTTGTTTCTGTCATTAATTTTGATAATGTCATAATTCCATTAAACTCTTATTTAACAACATAATGACTGATAGCAGCAGTTCATGTGAAAATAAATTTGCCGTTTCTATCAAACTTTGTGGTAACGTTGACAAAGAAGATCACATTCATAAAAACGGTGTTGTTCTTCCTTTAAACGCTTCTTCCCAAGTTCAGACTATTACTACAACAAACACCAATTCTGGAGGATCAGTTACCGCTTCACCTCAAAATCAATCTGACACTACTAGATTAAAGAATGTGCCAACATTCCTTTCCAAGCATTCCAGTTCATTCCCAAACTTTATGGTCTCTGCCACACATTCATCTACAAGTCTACATTCAGAATCCCAAAAAGTCCAACCGTCATCAGCGCAAGTAACCATGATTCCTGTGACTGTGAGTTCAGCCCTAAAAAGCGGCGTTCAACAGCTGACTACGACAGCACCCATCACTGTGATACCTCTAACAGCTTCCTCTATACCACAGGTAAGACAAAAAGTAAGTAAGTAAAAATCGTCTGGAAGTTTGAAGGTTAGGTATTATAATATACCTGAAAAGACGGGTAAAATAGCCAAAAACCAATTTTAGCTCTGGGTCAAAAAAATTTGGCACGTATTTTCGTTGTTTGAAATAACATAACATAATTTATTTTTGCTAAATGCCGAAAGCTCACTGAAGCATAACAAGTATGCACTTTGAGTAAGTGAGTACCTTATTAGTAAAATCAATATACCTAGTATTAAATCATAATAATCAATAGAGGGCTTCAATTAAATCTAACAATTTTCGTAAGCAATGTACAGTTTTTTCCAATTACAAGTTCATTCAAACACAAATGTGCTTTGCAATCAATAATAAATCTTTCTAATAATTTTCTTTCTTGCTTAACAGGATGACACTTATGTAATGATATTCCAGTAAAGTGTTAGCATCTTGCAATCTTGCCAATACCTTGTTTTTTGTTGAACACCATACCATACAGTTTGTTTATCAAACATGTTTTTTTTACAAAAACCAGGGAAGATGTTTTTAAAAGCAACCGCACAGTAAAATCGAAATAAATTACGAATTAAATAAGTTTTGAAACCCCTTCCAGAAGTTTTTAATTTTATTTTCTGCCAAAAAAACTTACCAAACGGCCTAAACCCACTCTTAAAGTGATAATAAATAAAACAGATTTTTTTTATGTAAACCGATATGTTCATACATGAGCATAGATGGGGGGTTGAGTGGGGTCCACTCCACCCCCTTTTCCCCTCCTAGCCTCAAAATTTCGGAACCCCCTCCTAAAAAAATCTAGGGAGGCAGACTTGTGCACTGCCCCCACACCCTCCCGGGATTTTATTGGGGGAGGCAAGGCAATTCCAAAATGGGGGTGGGCACGACGGGGGTACTTTCCTAAAAACGGGGGGGGGCAAGCAGGGGAGATAGAAAAGAGAAAAAGGACAAAAAAGCGAAAAAAAGGTAAAAAGGACTAAAATTGTTTAAAAGAATAGGCTAAAAACTGTAAAAGTCTCGCGATGATGGCGTCATTATAGGTGAAAAATGGCACCATAATATTTGGGGTACTTTTCATTTTTGGGCGGTGGGATGGCGGATGGCAATAAAACGGCATGGCAAATCCTCCAATAAAGCGGAGCGGGGAAAATTTCCAGGCAGTGCACAGGTCTGGGAGGGGGGCTCCTCCCAAATTTTTTTTATTTTGACATTCTATTCCCGTCGGGACGTCTCAATCCACCCCGTCTCCTTCCAATTTTAAGGTATAAATCTATCTAGGTCAAAATTTATTCTCACAAACACGTTTTTTGTAGTAAAAAACAGCACTTTTGTACTCTTTTTATACATAAAAAATCCATTTTGGTGTATAAAATTCTAGAGATTAGAACTCAAAAAACTTGAATCAATGGGCTAAAATTGTGACGCCATTTTTTACCTATGATGACGCTATCATCGCAATTTTTTTTGCAGTTTGTAGCCTATTTTAATGTATTTTAAGCCATTTCAAACCTTATTTTTACCTTATTTTCGCTTTTTTTTGTCCCGTTTTTCGCTTTTCCCGTCTTTTTTCTCTTTTTTTCTCCTTTTTTTCTCTTTTTTTCTTTCCCCCGTGCTTTGCCCCCTCTCTTGTTCATTACCGCCCCCGTCTCAAAAAAGTTGCCCCCCATTTTGGAATTACCCCCGCGTTTAAACCCCGGGGGGGGGGCAGTGCACAGGTCTGCTTCTTTCAGCGGGAGGAGGGGGGGACCTAAACCCCGATCTCAGCATCAGAACAGGCGTAGCCAGGATTTCCTTTCGGGGGGGCGGTCTGAGAGGGAGAAAAGTTGTCACATTAGGGGCGCGAAGCGCCGCCGCCTTCGCCGCGTAGCTGCGCCAGCTAACACGAAGCGTCGGCCGGGGGGTCTGGGGGTGTTCCCCCAACCGCCGGAGGCGAAAATGTTTCAAATATGTACTTCAAAGTTTCAAACTGATTAAAAATCGTCCCCTGAAGATCGCGTGAACGAACATACATTTTACTTTTGCTTTTTACCTAATTTCTATACAATTTTTTCTGATCTTCAAAATTAATGTAGCGAGGAAATTATTATATAATAAACTATCTATTGCTTGATGTTTTTAAATTATGCGCATAACGGCATGAGGTATGGTTGAAGTTATTATAATAAAAAATATTACTGATAATATAAGTTTTTTTTTTAGCTTTTAGAATGCTTTTTTTTAGCTTTTAGAACACATCAGTTTATATTTAAATCTTAATTTATATTTAAAAACTTTTTTTCTCCGAAAATTTAATAATCGTAAGGGTCCCTTACGAAAAAATTGCTCCGCCGGATTTCGGAGGGGGGGGGCAGCGCTCCCTGCCCGGCTACGCCATTGTGCCCATGTATTGGTGGACTGAAAACCCCCTCCCTAGCGGACCTGACTAAAAACGCCTATGGTGAATGGGGTTTAAAAGTATTGTAGTAATTCTCTTGACCGTTTGGAAATATAACGTTTTAAATTTGACGTTTTATCGCCAGTCAATCATTTTTTAACAAACTTACTATAATATTATATAAAACGTGTTTTTAGGTGAATTCCAAACCCTAAATCGCGATTTTGAGTTTTAACCCGTTCCCGTAATTGCCTTTTCCTCGGCTACAACCGTGAAACGTTCGTGCGACCTATGTCATACTTCCGTCATACCAATTTTTTGCGCGAGTAGTGCCCAGTGAGTGAGCAAATTGAAATGGTTAAAGCGGTACGGTGGCAATATGCAGATTTTTGTCACGGATACAGTGTATTACGTTACGTAGGATATTTCATGTTGCAAAAATTTGCATATTGCTACCGCACAGCTTTAACTATTTCAATTTTTTCGCTCACTGGGTACTATTCGCGCACAAAATTATGTATGACGGAAGTAAAACCTGGGTCATACGAAGAGCTTACCGCGGTAAGGTTTGCGTACGACATTCGTCATACGAAAACACCTCCACCGTGAGACGAAGATTTCGCCTTTGTCGTACGAAGGTCTCACGTTTGTATCGGTGGTAAAGGCCATTACGGGAACAGTTATAAAATTACCTTAAATGTAAAAAATATTGTTCATAGCTATAAAACGACTGATATCAAAATGAATAATAATAGATATTTTAATTTATAGGCTATGAAAATAAATAGAATCAAAAAAAGTAACAAAATATATAAAGACTAAAAAAGGTCTTATCCTACCTACTCAGGCAGCAGAAAGAAGAAAAACGCATGATATACTCTAAAAAACATTATAAATAAATTATACACCTATAATCAAGCCGTGTAATTCAAATTAAAATGTTTTGAACCTTAAAAATGATATATTTTTTGCACAATTATAAAAGAAGTTAAAACCGTTTTTATACACTAAAGAAAACTAAATTATAACAAATATATAATAATAATTCAATGTTTAAATGTAAAAAAATAAATCAAACATAAAATTATATCACCAGTTCACAAAAAAATGTTAGTTAAAAAGCTGTAATATCGAAATTGGGCCTTCTCTGGTACATGGCTGTTTGTCAGGCGAGCTTGTTTAGTGCATGCGATAAGAGGCAAGCATCTTAAAACTCTAAAAGCAAGCAAGCTTCTTGTTTTATCACCCAAACCTGGTTAAAGCTCATATTGTGCTAAGCTTTTGCAGAGTTATCAAGGAGCTAAACGTTTTCATTCATATTCATAATATGTTTAGTTATATTTGGAAACACTATATTCATAAATGTCATACATTTTCAGGATTCTATGAAAAGTACAAAACCCACATTCCTTCTGTTGAAACAAGACGGTACGTTTTCTGCGACGCAGCAGGGGCCGAACGGACTTCCAAACTCCAACTCCGCCACGACTTTCCTCTTGCTCAGCTCCACGGGGGGCGGGGCTTCCCACCCGCCAGTCCGCACTTTCCATTGGTGGGAACCAAACGAACAGCAGAAGAGGCGGAGCGACGCCAGGAGGACTCCGCCCCCGCCACGCCCACATTCTTCCTCCTCGCGCACCCGGGGGGAGAGGGGGGTGGGATAGGGCTCAAATCGGTGGGGTTGCAGACAGGTTTGGAGCTGGAGCCGGACCGACAGATCGTCGACGACGCCTCGCTCCGACACACCATGCAACAAGAACAAAGAAAGTAAACTTTTCTCTTTTTCTAGTTTTTAAACTTTGAATTCACCACAGTGGCTTCTGGACATTTTTGCGTTGGTAGGCACCTAAAAATTCAGGTTTTTAGGCGCCAGACTGTCAGCTCTATAATTTATAGTAGGGTAGGGGTTTACTTTTTTTTTAAGAGGAAACACCAAAGAACTGTAAAAAATTTTAGAAGTTCTGAAAAACTCTAATTTCGATATTTTTGTTGCTCTTTTTTATTTAGTACGTAATCGTTTTTCACTCAAAAATTTATTAACGATTATACTAGTTAATAATTATTTTCTCAGATTTATACGAATTATTTATATTCTAATTTAAAAAAACACTTCAAAGTGTTAATTTTTTAAAAAATATATCAGAAAAAAGAAAGATAAACGAATTGGGTTTAAATAAAATTTAGAATTAATTACCACCCGAATTTATTGTTTTAAAAAAATGTAGCCATTGCACATTGCTTAAAGTGCGGAATTTCATTTAAGTGTGCACAAAAATTTAGATAAAGCAAAACTATAAAGGAAGTCATATAAAAATATCTTAATTTTGTTTGATTTATAATCATACATGAACAACGGGGGTTAGGGTGGGGTCCACACTATACATGAGCAAGTTGGTCGGGTGTGGGGGGGGGGTTAAACCCCAAATTAGGGGGGGGGTTAAAATCCGAGAAACGCAAAATACCATATCGTTTTTTTCTGGAGTGCATTTTACTCGTATCGTTTTTTTTTTGATTTTAAAGGAAAAATAGGTTAAAAAAAAACATTAATTTTAGGTCAAAAAGCCCTGTTTAGCATTTTTGAGCTTTTTACTGTTTAAAACATTCATTTTGACCTCAAAACTTAAGTTTAGAGGCAGTTAGATGTTTGTTTGGTTGTTTGATTTTAAAGACATTTTTTTCTTCATTTTTCCAAAATTGAGGGGGGTTTAACCTTTTCTCCCCCCCCCCACTTCTGAGTTGGGGGGAGTTAAACCCCCTTCTCAGAATTTGAAGGGGGGTTAACCCCCCCCCCCTCCGTGCCCATGTATGGTCCACACCCCTCTATCCTCGAAATTTTGGCCCTCCCCCCCTAGAAGAAGGAGAGAACGGGGGGGGGGGGGGGGAAAAAATCCTGGGGCCCTCCCTCTCCCCAAATTTTTGAATTTTTTACCCCTGACCCCCCTCTAGATTTTGAAATCTGTATAATTGATATATACGGGGTTATAATTAAAAAAACTAACGTTGACAGACCTGTGCCCGGCCCCCCCCCCCCCCCGGGGTTAAAACGGGGGGGGGCAATTCCGAAAAGGGGGGGGGGGCACGGGGGGCAACTTTTTTAAAACGGGGGGGGGCAAGCAGGGGGGGAAAGAAAAAAAGAGGGAGAAAAAAGGAGAAAAAAAGAAAGGGAAAAGGGAAAAAAGGGACAAAAAAAGCGGAAATAAGGTAAAAATAGGTCTAAAATGGCTTAAAATACATTGAAATAGGCTAAAAACTGCAAAAAATTCGCGATGATGGCGTCATCATAGGTCAAAAATGGCGTCATATTTTTAGGGTACTTTTTCATTTTTTGGCGGGGGGGGGGCAAAAAAACAGGAGAGGCAAATCCTCCAATAAAAACGGGGGGGCATTTTTCAGACCGTGCACAGGTCTGCGTTGAATTCTTTTGGGCTAAAATTCAGCTCGTACCGCTCTCTGTCGCGAAGTAATAAAAAAGTAAGTGCACAAACCAAAAAAAATAATTTTTTTTTTGATAGTTAGTAAATAACTATTAAAATGCGTCACATGTTTCTTTGTTCGTCATATTTTCTTAAAGAATCAAGTGGTCTCTTGACAAACCTCACAATGTCAACCTGATGAAATTTATTCTTAAGTGATTAATCTTAAATGTAATCTAATTTAAAAACACAATTAATAGTTTATTATATGGTTTGCTGCTGTCTCCCTCAAGATTTTAAATATTTCCTTCTCAGTTCTCCTTAAAATTTTGGTGTGACAACTTCTAGCTTCTGGTAACTGCTTTTTATGACCAACGGCTAAAATTTGCTGTGTATAGAACTGTTGAATTTTAAATTTCTTAAGGATTTTTCAGGTTTTTCGCTCACTCTCTTTTTTTAATAAATGAAAAATGTCAGTTACTACGGTGCGGGAAAAATTGCCCATGATAATTATCCATGGGCCATGATGATAAACATTATTTTCCAAACAACTACCAAGCCCTGGGTAGCGCCGGAATGTTTTAGAGCAAGCTTGGGGTTCTGCTGGTAAACATTGGTGGGCAAAGGGAAATGGGGAGGGTTGGGGTTAGGATGGGTCATGGACCTCTATTCTCCTAGTCGGCGTTTTGAGAGGGGTGCGCAACAGATACATCACTTGTCAGATTCTACATGTGCTCAAATCTGCAATTTTCGGGCTAAAAACTTTGTGTTATTTTTTCATAAAAATAGGTGAATTTGATAGTATCAATGTATTTTTATAATTTTAAAATAGGTTTTTGAATCCGGACCCCTCTCAAAACGGAGCTGGGAGAATCAAGGTCCATGACCCATCCTAACCCCAACCCTCCCCATTTTCCCTTGGCCCACCAATGTTTACCAGCAGAACCCCTAAATTTTAAACATTCCGGCGCTACCCAGGGCTTGGTAGTTGTTTGGAAAATAATGTTTATCATCATGGCCCATGGATAATTATCATGGCAATTTTTCTCGCACCGTAGTAACTGACATTTTTCATTTATTAAAAAAAAAGAGAGTGAGCGAAAAACCTGAAAAATCCTTAAGAAATTTAAAAGTTTAACAAACCTCTTATACACAGCAAATTTTAGCCATTAACATAAAAAAAGCAGTTACCAGAAGCTAGAGAGTTGTTACACGAAATTTTAAGGAGAACTGAGAAGGAAATATTTAAAATCTTGGAGGAGACAGCAGCAAACCATATAATAAACTATTAATTGTGTTCCAAATTAGATTACATTTAAGATTAATCACTTAAAGATAAATTTCATCAGGTTGACATTGTGAGGTTTGTCAAGTAACCACTCATTCTTTAAGAAAATATGACGAACAAAGAAACATGTGACGCATTTTAATAGTTATTTACTAACTATCAAAAAATTATTTTTTTGGTTTGACTTACTTTTTTATTACTTTCGCGACAGAGAGCGGTACGAGCTGAATTTTAGCCCGAAAAGAATTCAACGCAGACCTGTGCACGGTCTGAAAATGCCCCCCCGTTTTTCTGAAGTTGCTCCCGTTTTATTGCCCCCCCCGCCAAAAAATAAAAAAGTACCCTAAAAATATGACGCCATTTTTGACCTATGATGACGCCGTGGTGGCGAATTTTTTTGCTTTTAGCCTATTTCAATGTATTTTAAGCCATTTTAGACCTATTTTTACCTTATTTCCGCTTTTTCTCCCTTTTTCCCTTCCCTTCTTTTTTTCTCCTTTTTTCTCTTTCTTCCCCCCTGCTTGCCCCCCCCCGTTTTAAAAAAGTTGCCCCCCGTGCCCCCCCCCATTTTCGGAATTGCCCCCGTTAACCCCGGGGGGGGGGGGGGGGCGGTGCACAGGTCTGTCAACGTTCATTCTTTAATTATAATATATATCAATTATACAGATTTCAAAATCTAGAGGAGGTTCAGGGGTAAAAAATTCGAAAATTTGGGGAGGGGCCTGGGTTTTTTTTCTAGGGGGGGAGGCCAAAATTTCGAGGATAGAGGGGTGTGGACCATACATGGGCACGGGGGGGGGGTGGGTGGGGGGGGTTAACAACCCCTCAAATTCTGAGAAGGGGGGTTTAACCCCCCCCCTCCCCACTCGAAGTGGGGGGAGGGGAAAAGGTTACCCCCCCCCCAATTTTGGAAAAATGAAGAAAAAAAATGTCTTTAAAATACTTCTAACTTGCCTCCAAACTTAAGTTTTGAGGTCAAAATGAATGTTTCTTAACAATAAAAAGCTCAAAAATGCTATTAAAAAGGGCTTTTTGACCTAAAATTAGCGTTTTTTAACCTATTTTTCCCTTAAAATAAAAAAAAAACGATACGAGTAAAATGCACTCCAGAAAAAAACGATATGGATATTTTGCGTTTCTCGGATTTTGACCCCCTAATTGGGGTTTAACCCCCCCCCACTCCGGACCAACTGGTTCATGTATAGTGTAGGACCCCACCCTAACCCCCGTTGTTCATGTATGATTATAAATCAAACAAAATTAAGATATTTTTATATGACTTCCTTTATAGTTTTGTTTTATTTAAATTTTGTGCACACTTAAATGAAATTCGCACTTTAAGCAATGTGCAATGGCTACATTTTTTTAAACAATCAATTCGGGGTGGTAGTTAATTCTAAATTTTATTTAAACCCAATTCGTTTATCTTTCTTTTTTCTGATATATTTTTTTAAAATTTAACACTTTGAAGTGTTTTTTTTAATTTAGAATATGAATAATTCGTATAAATCTGAGAAAAATAATTATTAACTAGTATAATCGTTAATAAATTGTTGAGTGAAAAACGATTACGTACTAATAAAAAAAGGAGCAAGACGGAAAATATCGAAATTAGAGTTTCAGAACTTCTAAAATTTTAGTTCTTGGTGTTTCCTATTCTAAAAAAAAATAAACCTCCACCCTACTATAAATTATAGAGCCGACAGTCTGGCGCCTAAAAACCTGAATTTTTAGGTGCCTACCAACGCAAAAATTCCAGAAGCCAGTGTGGTGAATTCAAAGTTTAAAAACTAGAAAAAGAGAAAAGTTTATCTTCTTTGTTCTTGTTCATGGTGTGTCGGAGCGAGGCGTCGTCGACGATCTGCTGTCCCGGCTCCAGCTCCAAACCTGTCTGCAACCCCACCGATTCCCAGCCCCATCCCACCCCCCTCTCCCCCCCGGGTGGAGGAGGAAGAATGTGGGCGTGGCGGGGGGCGGAGTCCTCTCCTGGCGTCGCTCCGCCTCTTCTGCTGTCCGTTTGGTTCCCACCAATGGAAAGCGTGGACTGGCGGGTGGAAGCCCGCCCCCCGGTGGACTCAGCAAGAGGAAATTCGTGGCGGAGGTGGAGCTGGGAAGTCTGTTCGGCCCCTGCTGCGTCGCTGAAAACGTACCGCTCTTGTTTCAACAGAAGGAATGTGCGGGTTTTGTACTTTTCATAGAATCCTGAAAATGTATGACATTTATGAATATAGTGTTTCCAAATATAACTAAACATATTATGAATATGAATGAAAACGTTTAGCTCCTTGATAACTCTGCAAAAGCTTAGCACAATATGAGCTTTAACCAGGTTTTGGGATAAAACAAGAAGCTTGCTTGCTTTTAGAATTTTAAGATGCTTGCCTCTTATCGCATGTATTAAACAAGCTCGCCTGACAAACAGCCATGTATCAGAGAAGGCCCAATTTCGATATTACAACTTTTTAACTAAACATTTTTTAGTATACGTAACTGAACGAGTACAGACA
>JASAMX010016883.1:0-2500 GCA_030248175.1 Microlaimidae sp. YZB2_3
CCTAATTCCGACAGTGTATTAGCGCGGTCAAAATTGGCGCAATATCGCGAAAACCGCACGCATTTAACGCATCATAAAAAAAATTGAGCGAGCCGATTTCGCTCAAACTTTCAGAAAAAACTCAGAAAAGTATGTTTTAACCGCATACCAAGCGGCGTTTCTTATCTCGTACCAATAAAAAAGTTTTGTTTTTTTGGGACCAGGTTTTTTTCACCGCATCGGCTGTAGTGATGACGTCATCGAAAAACATTTTTTCCTAACCTTTTCAAAAGATAGCCAAGAGTCTAAGCTATGCTTCCATATATGTCCCGCACATATTCTAAACTCCGTTATGGATATATAACATTTCAAAGTTTGAGTTTTGTCGCCAGTCCGCAACATTTTTGTATAGACTATACATATTACGCAAAAAACATGTACTTACTTTTTCCCCCGGAATCTTTCGAGAATAAGTCGGCTGATTTTCATGCGGATCAAACATCACTGCTTCCCATTTATTGCGGTCCAATTCCAAACAAAACTGTCTTTTTCAACATTCTTCAAACTGTGGTTGGTCTTTTATTTGAAATAAAAAATATTCTTTATCAGATTCGTCTAATTGTGACATTATTAAAATTTGTTATTTAAAACAATATCAAAAATTAAAAAAAAAACACCGGTTTCATATAAAGACTTTAGTGTTTTTTTTTGCGTGACAAGAATAACAATGCGTTATGTACAATACTATGAGGAATTTATATTAACGAAAAAAAATCAGTTTTACTAGATTTTGATCTTATTTTGTTTTTGCTGGATAAACATTTGGATCCCTCTTTTCTATTTAAAGAGTTTTGTCTGTCGTCATTTTGTTGAGGTAAACCATTGATAATTGATTCATCTTGGTCTTCCCTGAATTGCATTTTGCGCACAAAAGATAGATGCTCTATGCTGACCAAAAACTTTCTTGATTTAGAATAGCATATCGTTGTTACTATAACACAAAGAGTCAGAATTGTCATAAAATACTCATAAAATACTTGTAACATATATACTCACAATTGTAATACTGTCCGGTCCGCATGAATTTTTCTGTGTCGGACAGTGTTACACTGACACGTAAAAACTCATGCGGCCTGTACAAAATTACAAAAAAAGGACATGTTTTTGTGATTTAAAAAAAAAGTTTAAGTTGTCTATTTTGATAATTTTTCGTGAAAACGTTACCTCTCCCCCCAATAGCCCACAAAAATTTTTTCAACAAAATATCTTCTGTGGTTCAGGAGTTATGACCCACCCCCCTCCCCCAAAAAATGGCGTTTTTTGACAATTTTGTCTGTGAAAAATTACTTAATTTTCGTAAAAAAAAATTTTGAGTAATAAAAAAAATAAGTTTTTCTATTTACACAAGAGCTTAAATTCTAAAATGTGACTATTAATTACCTAAAACAAATAATTTACAGTAAAAAATTAGAATTTAAAAAAAAACGACAAAAATTACAAATTCTGCTAAATTTTTGGCCTACCCCCGCCTCGGCTCCAGCCGGGGCAACATTTTCTACCCCGGCCACGGCCCCGACCCCGGCAAATCAAAATTTCACTACCCCGGCCCGGCCCCGGTCCCGGCATTAGCAATAATTTTGCCCCGGTCGATCCCTAGTAATAATTCCTTACAAAATTGCCATTATTTTAATTAGTTATCATACCGTTCTTATTTCATTCTGCACTAGCCAGAATAAGTTTTTATAGCTGTAGTAAATCATTTTATTGCTCTGCTGATTTGTCACAAACCAAATAATAAATTTTTTAATAATCCATTAATATACATGAAAATGACATTATCTGGAAAGCAGTAAGTATTTTTAATGTTTGGTTACCAGGAGTTACAATCTTCTCCTATAACTCACTAAAGCATAGTTTAGTCTTTTTAAAGCATAGTTTAACTATGGAGGTATATCTTTTTTATTTGGGCTTGGTTCAAACGAAGGTGGCATTTTCATCGCTAGGTTAACACCATGGTCGTTTTGCCACCGCGAAAGATTTACAACGGCTATACACTGTGCATTGAAAAAAACCATTGTAATCTATTATTGCATAAAAAGTGCTTAATTAAATATTCATCTTTCTGTGCACTTTTGTTTAAATGAGTCAAAAACTACTAAAGTTTTTATTTTATAACCAAAAGGTTCGATTTTTTAAGCCAAAAATATGTTTTTGTGTTAAAATCGCAATATGTTTTTTTAACTTACAATGAATAAAATGGCTTGTTTCCAGGTGTTTTTGTGTTTAAAACCGCAATATTTTGATTTATGAGGCAATGTACGCGTGCATGTTAAAACTGGAATTTTAAATTAATTTTTTTATGCAGTGCGCGCTCCCGTGACTGTCAACAGTGATGGAGTTATTGACACAACAGCAATGATAGCCATTACTTGACGGTAAAAGTTGCCGCTGTGAGAACAGGGTTGCCTCAATATGAACACGTCCCATCTTTAACATTGGGAAACACTATTCCGGAGACTAA
>JASAMX010016883.1:7500-12510 GCA_030248175.1 Microlaimidae sp. YZB2_3
TCCTTTGGACTTTGTCCAGAAGACGTTTTGTCATAAGTATGAACCAGCCTTTACTCCATAATAAATTTCAGAAAATACTCATATGAAATAATAAAAATCAGATTATTTTAATATTAAGAATTTAAAAACTCAAAAAAATACCTAAAAAAAGCAAAAAAAAAATCGTCTTTTTCTAATGCTGAAACAAAAAAACACAAAAAAGTAAAACCCCATACTCACAGCATACCTTGAAACCAAAAGTCGTTTTAATCTTTTTATTTAGCATTATTGCTCAAATAACTCACTTATGTTATTTTTGGATGAAAAATATATTTAGTATTAGAATAGTATTAGAAATTTTTTTGAGTTTAGTGAATATTTACCTTACTTACTGCGTATTTTGTGGTGTTATTCATGTCAGCCTGTAAAAATTTTGCGCACGCCCGAAGTCTTGGGCCATTTAAAATTTTGTTTAATTTAGAAAAATGTTAGAATTTTTTGAATGATAAAACGAACGACAATGAATTGTTTACAATTTCTTTACTGTGTACTCAGTGTCTGTTGTATGTACATAATTCTGTTTTATGTAGGATATTTTCATGCCTGGCGTTAATTTCTTAATCCTCCTGGATTTTTGTTTTTTTTTCACTTCTACATAGGGAGTTATTAACCGTAAAAATGTGTTGGTTCACTGAATCTATGGGGTAAGATTTGTTCCTCATTTGAACCCATTATTTGCTATTATAATGTTGTAGCGGGCGCACAAGGGTCAAGCCGGTAATTGAGGGTCTTGCGGCCCATTACACACGATTTACTTATCGTACTTATTATAACAACTTATACCGCACTTCCCTTAATTTAGCTCAGTCGGAATTATACACTATAAAGAAGTTTGCACGTTTGACCTTCAGTGTTTGACCTTGCGAAGTGGGGAGCACACAACACACCCTCTTGACCGGGGGGTTAAGTCGGTTCACAAAAAGGGGTTACGGTAAGGGAGGATCAGAAAAAGGAGGAATTCTTTGCGAATTCCTTTTCAAATATTCCACAAACGAAACGATATATCCAAATGCTGCAGTGCTGCTGAGCGAGGACCATATCCACTATAGTAAATAATGTTCTACAATAATTAATACAGTAAAACATTACCGTGTTGGGGCTGAAAAAATAAGAGCGATATGGGCCTCGCTCTCTTCAAAAAGTAGGGCTAAAATTTTGAACGGAACTTCCGAATATTGGAAGAGAAGTAAAGGTCAGTGTCAGCTTAGTTAGCAGTGGGTAAGGGACTGGTATGAAACATTAAAATTACCAGTACAATTTTAGAAGCTTATTTGAGAAGTCTGAAGGTGTCAGACTTCTACAAAAAGTTATGCAGCAAAAAGCTGTAAGCTCGATTAGTTTGTTGGTTTCAGTAGCCTCACCAACGAGGTAATTTAATGATTGAAACCTTGAAATAATGGGGTTAAAAATTAACGGTGATAGCAGACTCGAGCTTTGCTCAAGTCCTTCAAAAAGTTACTTCAAGACCTCAACCACGGTGTGCTTGAAAAATATGAAGCTACTGAACTGGGAAAGAACAGCATAAGTTACAAGGTAGTGTTTTTATTTGGGGTTTAGTTTTTAGCGAAACATTAAAAATACTAGAGCACTTTCAACGTTCCGTTAAGGGGAAAAATGAGGGTTTGGCTCAAGGCTTGGATTTCGTGATTCTAATGTGTCGTGTGGGATTCTGTATGCTGTGGCTTGATTGTGATTTTTAAGTTTATTTTACTTAAAAACAATATTTACTTAGTTTATGTAATTTGTGAATGGATGCTACATTGGCAGACAGATTATTTACGGCGATAAGAGGTAACACAAAGGTTTACACAAAGTGTTTATTTTAAGTCTAATTACACAGGCGTAACAGACCGCGTTGCGGCGAGCAAAAGAGCAGTAAATTTGTTACAGCGTATTTTGAGCAATTTGAGTTAACTGAGTTAAACAAAAAGACTTTGTTTTAGAGTGCTTTTGAAAAGCGCTAAGGCTAATGTTTTTAGCCGTTTAAAGAAGACACAATTTAGAACAGAATAAACGAAATAAAATAAATCATTACTTTTTTAGTTTAGTTAGAGGCTGTGTTTTGAATTATGTTTTAGTATTTGATTTTCTTAGAAATTTACCTAATTGTTTGACAAAAGTTGTTTTTTACAAAACGGTGGTTGTCCTTGACGACAGCCCACCGAGGGTTTATGTAACCTGCTACCTTATTTAAAAACAAACTACCAAAAAAGTTGGTAGGCTACGTGCAAAGTTCTTTACTTTAAAATACCTGTACCATTTGTGGCCACTCCACCAAATTGCTTCGTTTATGCCGCCCTAATCTCAAGGAGAAAATACAGACAGCCACTGTAACTTCTCCGCTTAACACACTTTCACTACCTAAGTTGGTCAAGTTTACCAACTACAGCTGTTGGCATCTCAAAAGGGGTATGGTTCGAATATAAAAAAGGTAATAACTATAAATACCTATGCCGGGGCTGCCAACAAGGGTTCCGAATCAGGTGGGTAGTCGACAGGTCACGAAGTAAAAAGCGCAAAACAATAATAACGGAACCCACAGGGCCCACACACCGCGTGGAGCGCGTATGCTGCTATAAGCGATTGTTTTGACACGCGCGGCGACAGGCGACAGGCGCGGGCTACTGTAATTTGATTACAGTGCATACATTAATATATTTTAAAAATGTTTAAATTGAAATGAAAACGTGGTTGAACGCGAGTGTAATGACCACTTAAGAAATGAATTGATATTGTTAATTTAATTAACCTAAACTGCTCAACGCTATCCGCCACAATGTGTTTTATTTGCCGTTATTTTATTTTATTTGGGTTAAAAACGCATATCAATATTCGTAAAACTAATATTGTAATGATAACGTAAAATATGAACACTAAATTTGTTAGGGATCTAACGTCGCTTTTTGGCGACGTTAGATCCCCAGTGGCGCAGGGGATCTAACGTCACGGGGATCTACCGTCGCGTTACCATTTAAAGTTATGCTAAAAAGTTTTGCTTTTCTGGTGTATTTATTTGCATTGCGTTATGACCAGAAAGATTTTAAATAAAACATTTAGCATTAATAATTCGTGTAATTTGAGTAATTCAAATGCCAAGTATTTAGTAAAAAGTTGACAAATATTTGGTTAATAAGCTGCCAACACTACTCACTAAGCATCTGATAATAACCCTGCTATTGTATTTGGTAAAAAATTACCAGCTAGTTTCAAAAAATCAACCAAATATTTAGTTAAAAAACACAGAATAATTAAATTTAAAAAATACTAAAAGTTGGCAAAAAAGTACAGAAACCTGTATTGGTCTGGAGGTATAACAATATTTGGTTGTTTTTTACTCGTTATTTCGTTAAAAATCAGCAAATGAGGGAGAGAGTGTCTTTTTGTGTTTTTGTTAGTTTTTTTTCAACTGTAGTTGTGCGCAATGGCACGGAAAAGGTCCCAGTGGTCTGTTCATTTTATTGTCTGACATCTACAATTACGGTTACGGTCGTTCTTACAATTACGATTAAAACACTAGTTTGATAAAAATTCTAATATTTTAACAATAAACAAAAAATTTATGCCATCTAAAATCATTACTTAGACATGATTTTGTTTGACATACACTCAATTATGACAAAAACACTAATTCAATATTATATGATTCATACCCAAATGCAACAATGATTTTTTTCTTATTTTTTAAACGCTTTACAAAGCTTTAAGCGTTTTAATAACTAAATAATAAAAATACTTGAAAAAATTTTTTACCCGCGAAATTCTTCACACAACCTCAGAGGCTAATTAAAAAAAACAAATAAAAAACTGGAAGACAGCTTAGGTGTGAACATTGTATGTTAGCTGTGAAAAATTGATTTTGTGCCGGGACTCTTTTGTGCCGACCTCAGCGCTCGCAGTGCTTGGGCATATGAAAGCATTTTCTCAAGGACTCTTTTGTGCCGGGACTCTTTTGTGCCAGGACTCTTTTGTGTCAGCTGTGATTTTTTTCAGGACTCTTTTGTGCCGGACCCGCATGCATGAACGCATGCACGCACGTACGTATGCATGCATAAACACACGCACGAAAGCACGCAACCACGCATGCACGCACACACACACACGCACACACAAACACACATGCACGCACACACACATGCATGCACGCACGTTCGCCCGCATGAACACACGCATGTAAGCACGCATGAACACACGCACGAAAGCATGCAAGCACGCATGCACACTCGCACAAACACACACGCACACACGCACGCACGCACGCACCCACGCAAACACGCACACAAACACACATGCACACACACACACACACACACACACACACATACACACAAACACACACACAAACACACACACACACGCATGCACCCACACACACCACACACACAGACACACACACACACGCACGCACGTACGCACGCACGCACGCACACACACACATACACACATACACATACACACGCATGCACACACACGCACACATACACGCACACATACACGCACACACTGACACACACACACACACACACTGACACACACACAACACACACACACACGCATGCACACATACACACGCACGCACACACACGCACGCACACACAGACACACGTGCACACACACGCTCATGCACACACACGCGCGCGCGCACACACGCATACACACACACACACAGACACACACACACACACGCATGCACACATACACGCACACACACACGCGCGCGCACGCACACACACAACACACACACGCACGCGCACACACACGAACGCGTACACACGCGCACACTTATGCACACATACACACGCACGCACGTACGCACGCATGAACACATGCACAAAAGCACGCAAGCACGCATGCACGCATGCACGCACGCACACACTCACACACACACAAACACACACAAACACACACACACAAACACACACACACACACGCAGCTACCCACCTACCCACAGCAATACGTAACTGAACCAGGTT
>JASAMX010016886.1:0-22395 GCA_030248175.1 Microlaimidae sp. YZB2_3
CGGTATGCGAACTTTTTGACATCGCAAATCTACCACCATTTTATGATGGTTTCATTATTTTAAAATTAAAAAAAACAAAACATAAATATAAATTTGTAAACTGAGTGAGTCAGTTAGTAAGCCCTAAGTTAATTTTTCCATTAAATTACAGTATAAATTTTCATAGTTGATTGTGTAATTTTGTACTTGAAAAACAAATTAAAAATCAATTTGTAAGAAAATAACCCTATTTACTTACTCAAAACAGACTAGACTGACACATGTTGTAAGAGTAAGTGTAAAAAATAGCTGGGACATTTTGTGACTTTGATCTTTTAAAGTAACCACTATGTAACATTTAATTAGTAAACTTCTTGAAATTAACTCTTGAACTCTTGAAATAAATCTTTTTGGAATGCAGATTCCTGAAAAAGTATACAAATTATTTTATTTAAGGTTTAAGTCTACAGTGCAAAAATGAGTCAGAAGTGTGCTCCAAAAATGTTGTTTCAATTGCTGATAGCGGTCAAGTCAAGGTGTCAGGTGTGGATCAGGTTTGTGAATTTTTTTAAATTTTATTTTGTTTTATAATAATACAAATACAAAAAAAAACACAAAACAACAAAACAAATTGCACATTAGGTCTGTCGTTGGTAAATTTTTTTAACCTAGTGAATTTTGTTTAAATTTTTAATTGGTCATATGTGTATCATAGTGTAATAATACTTAGACCACCAACCAGGGATCGAGTTAAAACCCATTGCACTGAAGTTCTATTTAAATATGTTTTTTTTCAACTTTTTGCTTAATAATTGACTTTGTTCAAGAATAAATAAATTTACTTTTAACGTTTCCTGAAAGATACAAACCTCGTCAAGAAGTTTCTTACCACCTACTGTAAATAAATCAAAATGACGTTATAAATAAGTAAAATTGAAGTTATAAATAAATCAAATGACGTTATAAATAAATCAAAATGACGTTATAAATAAATCAAAATGACGTTATAAATAAATCAAAATGATGTCATAAATAAATAAAATTAACGTTATAAATAAATCAAAATTACCTTATAAATAAATCAAAATGACGTTATAAATAAATCAAAATGACGTTATAAATAAATCAAAATGCCGTTATAAATAAATCAAAATGACGATATAAATAAATCAAAATGACCTTATAAATAAATCAAAATGACGTTATAAATAAATCAAAATGACTTTATAAATAAATCAAAATGACGTTATAAATAAATCAAAATGACGGTATAAATAAAAATGTATAATTTTAAAAGAAATTAATAAAACATATGCCTATAAAATATATAAACAAAAATAAAAAAACGTGTTTTAAGTCATTTGTGTGAATCTGGTAAGGAATTACTTTCAAACCCGGCTCAGAAAAACTGGAGCAGGTAAAATTACCTTGGAGGTAGGTGGGAGGTAGGGTGGATGCAGATGTCCCTGCCTTCTATTTTGAAGACTATATGGATTACAGGAAAAGCAGGTATGAGGTAGCTTAAACTACTTCAGAGGCAGGTAGCATGCTGGGTGCAGGCAGATAAATTTAGAATAAGGGCAGGGATAGTCGGCAGGTCTGAGGTAGGTGGAAGGCAGCAAAAATTTTCGATGGAGGCAGGTGAGAGTCAGATAAAAATATGGTTTTCCAATTGAAGCACCCTCTCTTTACCGGTTAAGCAAAATTATAGCTATTGAAAAATGTCTACTTTTTAAGAATACAGAAGATTTTTTAACGGGAACCAACGATACCGCTGTCAACACAACTGCGGGGTCAGTATCGGAAGTCAAAAAAACTCCAATCAGAATTGAACTAAATGAATTGCATATGCAAAGCAAGTGGTTGGATGATTTAGCTTATTTGATGAGGTAAATTTTTTTTGTACTATAAGTAAGCCAGATATATCTGCTTCAGTATGGTCGCGTACGGCAAGGCCCAGACCCTGCCACAGTAAAGCGCTATCCTAAGAAGTCATAAAGATGACAATTACCTTACCACGGTAGCAATGACACTTTTAGTTATTTCAAAACCACTTTTTTTTATTTTTTCAAAACAAAAAAAACATATTTTTAAATCTTTTTTGTTTTTATTTTAATAAGAAACACAGTGGTATAATTTGAAATTTGTTATTTTTTTACTTGATAATTATTCAAAATACAAAATACAAATAAAAATGTGAAATATAATTTTTAAACTACCAAAGTGTTGGTAATTTAAGAAAAATTACCAAATTTTTGGTAATTTGGTACTATGAGCTGTGAGAACTTAATGCCGTTAAGAGAAAATTGGTTAAGGCTTAGATTTAGGTTTTTTTAGGCTTAGGTAAACGTTTTAGCGATTTTAACTTTCGGTTCAAGTTCCCAGATAATGGCTTTAAGTTTCCCACTTACGATTTTAAGTTCTGTGTTTATGGCTCCAGGTGCAAGCTCCAGGCTCCTTGGGCTTCATCGACCCTAAAGCAAATGTCGAAAAACACCATTTTTGAAGGGTCATAAATCCTGAACAACTGGAGATATTTTGAAAAAAATTGTTGTGGGCTATTGGGGGCAGGGCTAAGGTTTTGACAAAAATAATTCAAAATCAAATACAAAAAGGTTGACTCGGAACCGCACCTTTAAAAATTTTTATTTTAAGTTATAGGTATATATTACATATACTAAATATATTATAGAACAACGAACTGGAAAAACAAATATTCTCGAGCATTATTAGATATTAATGATTTTATGGTTTCTTGTGTGTACAATGGGGAGACCTGTGGCAAAGATAGATTTCGAGCAAGTGTTTTATAATGCAATAAATTAAAGCTATCTAGTTGGTTAATAGTACGCTACCAAGTATAACTTTTTAATTGAATAAAATAGATTATTTTGTTTAAAAAGGTACTACATGCTACAAATATTGAACACTTCATTGAATATAACAACAAACACCAAATTAACACCATTTTGCAGTTAGTCATATAATAATTCTGGAGTTTAATAATATATATTTTTATAATGCACAAAGCGTAAACAGTAAAAAGGTAAAAGCTTAAATTTTAACTTTGATTCAAACCCGACCATTAATGAATAAATTCGACATTTTGTAGGATTAAAAAATGATTACGGTGGTAGTCTTTTTTCTGGGGCCTTTTTTAAAAAAACACTACATCACATAATGCAATGCTTTTTTTTTGTTTAGAAACTACAAAAAAATTACAAAATTTTGTTCTTCAATTTGAAAAGATTAAAAACTTTAACTTTAACTTGTTTTCAATTTAAAATATTGCTTTATGGTTAGAAATTTACCGTTGAATATAAAGCATAAAACAGAATAATGAAAAAAAGGGTTGTGTAGATGAAAAAAATATTTTAAAGAACCAATTATATAAGTTTGGTTAAATACAAGTAAAAGTTTCGATAAACAATTTGATGGTTTGGATGAAGTGTTTTGTTATTAAAGAAACCTTTAAGTAATTGTAAAGATTTGTATTATATTAATAATTATTAATTAATTATTAAGTAAAATAAAATTTAAACAGAGTAGTAAACTAAGATTTTAAGACTAAACGTTTGAACTAGTTTGTTAAAGTAATTAAAGTATATATATTTAAAAAAAAACACATTTTTAGACAGTGCTTTAACAAAACTATAAATTTAAAATATAAAGAATAGTTTTTATATTGAAATAGGAAACAAGTTTATTAAATTAAAAAAAATTTAAATTTTAATTATATTTGGTTGTAAGCTTATTATATTATAATAAAAATTTTATAATGAGTAATGTAGTTCGTGAAAGTAAAGACATCATGTGAGGTGTAGAAAGCAAGTTTAGAAGCTGATGAAATAAAGCACAATGGGAGGTGTAGAAAGCAGGTTAAGTGGTTTTTTTAAGTACCAACACCTTGAAAGGTGTAAAACGCAGGTTAGGAGGCATCTTAAAGAAGAAGATTTAAAAGAAGTGGCAAAATTGTAGAGGAACGTGAAACTTTAGGACAATAAAGAAGAAAAAGTGTGTAAGAAAAAGATTTTTTAACAAAATTTTTAAAAATTTTTTTTAATGAATAAGTATTAAAATTAACTGTTTAATTGGTTATGCTTAAAGAAAACGAAGAAAATAAATTGTAAACACCGAACGATGTAGAAGCAGTTTGTAATACTGACTCGAAATAGGTGTAGAAGTGAGAAAGGAATGAAACGTAGTAAGCACTAAAGGATGTAGAAGCTGGTTGTAAAAATAACACCAAGGTGGTTGTAGAAGCAGGTAAGGAATGAATTATAATTTGGAAAGGTATGTGTAAATATTTTATTAGTAGTTTTTGGTTATAACCTAATTAATAACTAAAAGATAACATTTTTAGCTTTGATTATTAATTATTTTAAAAATTATTAATAGAAAGAAAGTTAAAAACCCCTAAAGAATAAACAAGTGTTTTGTTTGGCAAAACTAAAAGTAAAATAAAGAGATAGAAAATTTGTAACAAAAAGGGTTGAGTGGACACACTTTATATAGAATATTCCCACTTTTAATTGGTGAGAAAAACTATGTTGTAGATTTTTTTTCTTTGTTAACTGTGGTTAGGATACAGGGAAAGAAATGTAATAAAAGTTACACTTTAATAAAATTACAATTAAAAACATGAAATTTCGATGCACTTCTATTTAGCTTAAAAGGTATCTAATATTAAGATGTTTGTATTTTGAAACGTACGTTATATTATTAATTTATTTTTGGTAAACTTTAAAAATGTATAATTAAAAACTACAAGTGAGTATATTTAATCTGATGATGTATGTTAGAAAGTTTTGTAATACATAGTTAACATAGAAACATAAATCATTAGTGGTCTGTATTAATTAGATGAACATGTTTTAATAGATATTAGTTAGCAAATATTTTTATTAAAATATTTTAGAGAAATTTTAAGGTATAATATAATTTAGCATTTTAGGAAGTATAATATAAACGTTGAAAATTATTTTTAAAAAATACTTTAAATTTTTGTGCATTAATTACAAAATTATTATTTTATTGATACACCGTTAATAAATTTCGTAAGGTTAAAGTTTTGGATAACTAAGTTTAAAACTTTAGTAATTTAAAAATAAATTAATATATGAGCTAAACTAACCTAACAACCTATTTCGTCGTTTTCCTTTAACTAGAATAGGTCATTGGACAAGACCAAGCAAAAGTAAATTTAAAAACAAAACAACAATTGTAACCTCTAACTGTAACACAGTGGTAAAACTGTTCTCCTGTTTTTTTTTTTAAAAATAATCCTTTTTATTTATTAATGGTGTGAACCTAAGTTTTTTGATATCTAAGCTTTATTGATGCTTTCTAGTTAAACCACTCATCAGGTAAGTATATCCGGCTTCAAGCCCAATATTTACTGCAAATTAAACGGTGATGTGCGGCTTGGTAGTAATTCCCGCGCTGGATGCCGGCTATACTCACATATTAAATGAAAAAGATGAGCGGTTTAACTAGGATGTGTTTATTACTGCAAAGTTTGTCTAATAAAAAATATGAATTTAGGCTATGTATTCTCTCGTATACGGTAAATGCTTTGTCTTTAATGATATGCAGCAAGAAGCGCCAATTTCCAGTCCAGGCCATCCAGTGGTTTAAAATTGCTCCTTTATATCAATCCGGACAATTTTTTATACACTTCTTATTTCAGCGGACTTAAGGTAAAAAAAATTTTTGGTGAGCATGCTTTGCTAACGAAACGAATAACTCAGACAATATTTACAGCAATCTTTATAATTAAAGTTAAATTTTATGCACAAAAAACGTTTGTATAAATCAACCGGATGATAACGATATACGCTTTTTTTAGTTTAAATAATTTTTTGAACACAGTTTCAGAATTTTGTATCGCGCGCACTATAGCTTTTTTTCTTTGAATGTTTTGTTTATTAATTTTTTTACTAGGGAAATTTTGTAGCTCACATTACCTTTAAATGATCGTTTAGACATTTGTAACACCAATTAATTACTTTGTGTAACATTTATTTAGTGGGTTTTTTGTTTTGGTTAAACGTCTGTAAAATTTTAAGGAATTTTGCGAATTTTTAGTAAAAATTTGTTTACGTCTCGACCACGATAGTCAAAACCCTCCCATTTAAAAGAAAATTGTTCAATGTTAAAGACCTTCACAGAGTTATGATCTTCTTATAGAATCATTTTTAGCCAATTAGGGCATGGGAAAAATGGAGATCTTTCATCTATTGTAGATCCAATTTATTCCCCAGCGCTAATTGACTAAAAGTGATTCTAACAGCTCCTCCCATCACCATTCCCACAGAGCAAAACATCTATGACGTGATCACAAATACTATATGACATTTTAAGGGTCTTTAAAATCATGACGTGACTACTTTTTAAACACTTGATACTATATACATATAAATTAAACAATTATAACAATTGTGCGTAATTTTAAAGTCTCTAGAAATTTTAAATTTTTTTAGGGGCTTTACTCCCCAAAAAATTTTTAAGAGGGCGAAGAAAATGCACTTTTTGTTTCTGAAAACTTTTTTTCCAAAACTACAAAAACTAAATACTAGACATAACGTGCTGTTGTTTGATATATATATTTTTTGGAAATTTTTCTTATTAAGCTTATAACAAATCTCAAAAAATTAAAGTTTTTTGAAAAAATATAAGTTAGATTTTAAGTCTTTTTGATGCGTCTATAGTAGTTAAAAACTGGTTTAGGCTTTCTTGGAAATGGTTGAATACTGTCCAAATGACGTTTTTTTGTCCAAAGGACGATTTAGCTTGTCCAAAATTGTCCAAAACTTTGGACAAAGTATGAACCAGTCTTATACATAAAAAATTTTGTTTTTATTAAAACACATTCACTATCAAAACAAAACATTTTGCGACAAATTTCTGGTATAAAAAGCCTGTTTTACACAGTATTATACAAAAAAAAAAACAAAGTATAATTTCATTTGTACTTTATTTACAACATAATTGTTGTTGAAACATTTTTTATTCCGTACGTCTTGTTTTTTTGTAATACTTTATTAATAATTGAAAAAAACTTTACCACACATTAAGAAGTTTTTTATGATTTAACATAAGAAATTTTTCGGATTGACTTCAATATTTCTATTATACATAACTTAACAATTTTTAAAATGAAACCGTGTATACAAAACGTATTTAAGATAAAATAGGATAAGATACGATAACACATTACATTTTAGTAAGCGTATAGCACAATATTTTAAACTAAAATGATACTTTTGTCAATTAATTTTTTTTTAACTTTCTTTTTAAAAGTTTTACAATTTTAATTTATTATTTTTTAATTAATTTAAGGTTTCTATTGACGCGAATGGGTCGTTTCCATTTCCTGAGATAACTGGGTAAGATGTTACCGCTTATAAAGTTTTATTGTATTTAAATCTATTAATTATTTGTTATTACTTAGTAGTATGGTCTAAGAGGAGGCAAATATTTAATATATACACATTTTTTTAAAGAAGTAATTTAAACTCTGTTTAAGCACTTACAAATTCATTCTAAAATTTAATATTCGTAACTAGGAATTTTAACTAATTAGTTTAAATTTTAAATGGCCGTTAGGCCTTTAAATTCAACCTGAAAAAATTTATGCGGAATTATATATTGAAGTTGGTTTTGAATATTCTTAAAATTATTTATTGTAACTTTTTTAACTTAATACAAGCTTAGTTAAACTCTTGTTTTAGATACAACGTACACCCCAAGACTCGCACCAGTATGGGTCTAGTGACTACTGAAGTTATACGTCCTGGACTACCGTATGCAAATTGTAGCAGTGGCACGCCAGAAACGGTATGAAATAATATAAATTTTGTAACTTATTATAAATTTTGATTATGAATTATTATAATTTACACCAGCAGTGCATGTTATTTTTTATATTCTTAAATTAATTTTGTATTAAGCGTAAAACCAGTAGCAAAAATCGGTTTAGTAAGTTGTTTGATAAAAATTAGAGTATTTGCATTGTATAATTTGTATAAAAATATTTCTACACAGACTTTAAAGTTTATAAAACTATTGTTTTTATATAAGTTGATTTTTTTATTTTAAGCTTGCTAAGTACCTGTATAACAGAAATTATACACTAAGTGGTTGTTTATTCAGTTGCATACAATGGATTGTTATTGAAAAATGTGGCTGTGGTTATCACAGGTAGTTAAAATTGAGTGATTTTGGCTGGTTAATGTGGCAAATAATGTTGACTATAAAGTAAATATTCAGTGCAATAAATAGAAATGGGGACATTTTATTCATCATTTTTTTCATCACGATTTAGATTAAACTCAGCTTTTTGGTGGTGACTTTCACCCCGCGACTTCAAAGGTGGTATCTGGCGGATCCTTGAGCAATTGCTTTTTGAGCAGAATTTTGGATCCTAAAAGTCACAGCCTAAACATTTAAGAGTCTGTGGGAATTGTTCAAGTCCACATATTGAATTCAGAAATAAAACAGATGAAAGAAAGTCTGCAAAATACAAGAAGAATGTTTTGAAACGTACAAAAAATTTTTTTTGATTGAGTGAAAGTTTTATCTGATTTCATTAGAAAAAAACTCGCATTTTTTGAGTTACAAAAAGAAATTGAAACTTCAGTCATGACATAAAAGTCATAAAAACAATCTATATTTCCGAACATTATTAAACCTTTGAAAAGTTACTATGTACAATTGCGGTTAATCAAATTCTCCAGGGGCTTATTTCATAAAGACGTCTGTTAATTTTTATTTTACAAATCTCCACCTATTTTTTTGTAAATTACATGGTAGAGGATAGGGATCGACCGGGGCAGAATTATTGCTGATTCCGGGGCCGTGCCGGGGTAGAGAAATTTTGATTTGCGGGGGCCGGGGCCGGGGTAGAAAATTTTGCCCCGGTCGGGGCCGGGGCTGGAGCAGGGTAAAAATTTAGCAGAAATTGTAATTTTGGTCGTTTTTTTTCAAAAATTCTAGTTTTTTACTGTAAATTAATTGTTTTAGGTAATTAAGAGTGGCGTTCTGTAATAATTTATTATTTTGGAGACCCTCATTCCAAGCTGTCAGATCGATAGTCTTAGATTTTGTTAAAATTAATATATGTGATATTTCAGGTGTTGTGAATGACAATGAGACCAATTTTAGCTTAATTTAATAAACCCGGGTGTCTGTGGCATTCCCTTGAAGTTGGTGCCTTCAACTTTTTTGAGAATTTTTTTTGGAAAAAAATGATTTTTTTGAATGACAATAAAAACCTACGGTAATTTGTTTTGTGGTTGAATTTAGTTTTTACCTATGTAAATTAGTTTGAATTTTTTCAAAAATTAACATTATTTTGCTAAATTTTTCACTTTTTGAGCATGAAATTTTACAGTTTGTCAAAAAAATAAAAATTTTTGAATTTTTTTTGGTTTTGAAAATCAACCAGAATTACCATATCAAAATATTCAGAACGTGCTGCCCCATTGTTATTATTTAACCCCTATGTAGTCCTTTCAACTGTAAAAAATAAAGGGAAAAAAAATACCCTTTTTTTGAGAACCAATCATTTAATTGCCTAAAATTTTAAAAGCAAAAAATAAACCATTGCAGAATTGGGATAATTTAGTCATGGATTTCAAGCCAAATATTCTGTTAATAATGCTAAAATTAACTATTTATAAGTAAAAATAAATAAAATTTTCAAAAATAAACTTTATTTTTTAAAAAATTTTTAATTTTTACAATCCAAAATTTTACAATTTTCTAAAAAAACGTAAATTCTAAAAATCTTTACTTTTTTTTTTAAACTCAACCATTTTACCAATTTAGAAACATGAAACCAAACTCATATTTTCACATTATTTACCTGTCATACAGTCCATTTAATCATAATAAAATTATCAAAATAAAATTACCCGTTTTTGTATATCAACCATTTGAATGTCTAAAATTTTAGGAACTAATATAAAAAATTCTGCAATTGTGATTGATAATTTAGTTATACATTTCAAACCAAATATTCTGTTATTAATGCTAAAAATAACTATTTATAAGTAAAAGCATATAAACTTTTAAAAAATAAACTTTATTTTCAAAAATTTTTAATTTTTACAACCAAAATTTTAAAATTTTAAAAAAAAACCTAAATTTAAAAAAGCTTTATTTTTTTTATCACTAAACATTTCAACCTCACAGTAAAAAAAGTTTAACGATTTAGAAACATGAAACTAAACTCATATTTTTCACATTATTTATCCTGTCATACAGTCCATTTAATCATAATAAAATTATCAAATAAAATTACCCATTTTTGTATATCAACCATTTTGAATGTCTAAAATTTTAAGAACTAATATATAAAATTCTGCAATTGTGATAATTTAGTTATACATTTCAAACCAAATATTATGTTATTAATGCTAAAAATAACTATTTATAAGTAAAAATAAATAAAATTTCCAAAACTAAACTTTATTTTTTAAAAATTTTTAATTTTTACAACCAAAATTTTACAATTTTTCAAAAAAACTTAAATTCAACTCTAAAAATCTTTTTTTTTCTAAACACAACCTCCCGTACTGATTTAGAAACACAAAATGTGGTGCATTTAAAATTATACTAACTAAATATAATATAGTTTTTGTTTTAATCCAGACCTGTGCACTGCACCTCCCCTCCGGGATTTTATTGAGGGGGGCAATTTTAAAATGGGGTGGGCACAGGGAGCATTTTTTTGAAATGGGGGAGGGGGCAATAAAACGAAGGGAGGACAAGCAGGGAAAAAAGAAAAAAAAAGAGAAAAAAAATGGAAAAAGACAACAAAGCGTAAAATAAGTAGAAATAGGACTAAAATAGCTAAAAATTCATTGAAATAGGCTAAAAACGGCAAAAATTTTGCAATGGCCTCATAATAGGTCAAAAATGGCGCCATATTTTTTGATTTGTGGGCGAAGGGGCCACTAATATTCCAGGGGGACATTTTCAGACCCTGCACAGGTCTGTTAATCTACTACAAATTTGTCATTATTGGTTTCAATTTGATCCTACATTTCATCTTCTTGTGTTATTATATCTTCTAGTTGTGCTTGTTTTCTTTATTTAGCCAATAACGTTGTGGTATAAATTTTTCAATTCCTATAAAACGGTGCCACCAAACTTTTATCTCAAAGTTTGCAGTAAAGTGAAAATCAAAAAATTACCCAAAGATTCAATACCTTGTGAGTCAAAATTTTTTGATTTTCACTTTACTGCAAACTTTGAGATAAAAGTTTGGCGGCACCGTTTTATAGGAATTGAAAAATTTATACCACAACGTTATTGACTAAATAAAAAAAACAAGCACAGATTTCACGTTTCTAAGTGGTACAATGAAAATATTTATAATTTAGAACAAACAGATGCAACTTTGTGGAAAGCTATAAACCCAACTTCTCATAAAAACTCAGAAAAAGAAGGAGTTTTTGTTGACAATGATATTATTACATACCAAGAAGCACGGAAAAAAGGCATTTACTTTTGTCCAGTTGAAGTTTGTTCCAGAATGTACAGGCAGTATAAAAGCTATTTACAGCATTTGGAAATTAGAAAACATATTATAAAACCCCAAGTAGAAACAATGCAAGACAAAACAAAAGACACTTCGAAACTATAAAGAATATTTAGAAACATCTGAAATGAAAGCATTGAAGAAATAAAGCAAAAATTAATCATGGGATTGCTTTGTCGGAAAGAAAGCCTTGTACCCCATTTACAGAGGAACAGAAAAGTTTTTTAATTGAAAAATTTAATCACGGCCAGGAAACGAGAAATAAATTTGACCCTACTGCAGTTGAAAAAGCAATGAAGATGGTAAAACTTCCTGATGGACAATACAGATTTAACAACAAGGAATATCTAAGCAGCTCCCTAATTGCTTCATTTTTTAGCAGATACTATTCAAAAATTAAGTTAAGTGCAATTCCACAACCTACTCAAAGCAGAGAAAACGTTTTGGAAGAGTTGATTAATAATGAAGAATGCATTAGTCCAGATGAATACGTAAAAGATATAATAACACAAGAAGATGAAATGTTGGATCAAATTGAAACCAATAATGACAATTTTGTAGTAGATTAACAGACTAAAAATGTCCCTCTGGAATATTAGTGCCCGCTTCGCCCACAAATCAAAAAATATGGCTTCATTTTTGACCTATTATGACGCCATTGCAAAATTTTTGCAGTTTTTAGCCCATTTCAATGCATTTTAAGCTATTTTAGTCCTATTTCTACTTATTTTACGCTTTTTTGTCTTTTTCCATTGTTTTTTTCTCACTTTTTCCCCTGCTTGTCCTCCCTTTGTTTTATTGCACCCTCCCCCATTTCAAAAAAATGCTCCCTGTTCCCACCCCATTTTGAAATTGCCCCCCTCAATAAAATCCCAGGAGGAGGTGCAGTGCACAGGTCTGGATTATATTATATTAAAAACTATATTATATTTAGTTAGTACTAATATAAAATGCACTACATTTTGTGTTTCTAAATCGGTAAACTGGTTGAGTTTAGAAAAAATAAAGATTTTTTAAATTTAGGTTTTTTGGAAAATTGTAAAATTTTGGTTGTAAAAATTAAAAATTTTTAAAAATAAAGTTTATTTTTGGAAAGTTTATATATTTTTACTTATAAAAAGTTAATTTTAGCATTAATAACAGAATATTTGGTTTGAAATGTATAACTAAATTATCACAATTGCAGAATTTTATATATTAGTTCCTAAAATTGTAGACATTCAAATGATTGATATACAAAAAAGGGTAATTTTATTTTGATAATTTTATTATGATTAAATGGACTGTATGACAGGTAAATAATGTGAAAATATGAGTTTGGTTTCATGTTTCTAAATTAGTAAACTTGTTGAGTTTAGAAAAATAAAGATTTTTAAAATTTACGTTTTTTTGGAAAATTGTAAAATTTTGGTTGTAAAAATTAAAAATTTTTAAAAATAAAGTTTATTTTTGAAAATTTTATTTATTTTTACTTATAAATAGTTAATTTTAGCATTATTAACAGAATATTTGGCTTGAAATCCATGACTAAATTATCCCAATTCTGCAATGGTTTATTTTTTGCTTCCAAAATTTTAGGCAATTAAATGATTGGTTCTCAAAAAAGGGTTTTTTTTCCTTTATTTTTTACAGTTGAAAGGACTACATAGGGGTTAAATAATAACAATGGGGCTACACGTTCTGAATATTTTGATATGGTAATCTGGTTGATTTTCAAAACCAAAAAAAATTCAAAAATTTTTATTTTTTGACAAACTGTAAAATTTCATGCTCAAAAAGTGAAAATTTAGCAAAATAATGTTAATTTTTGAAAAAATTCAAACTAATTTACATAGGTAAAAACTAAATTCAACCACAAAACAAATTACCGTAGGTTTTTATTGTCATTCAAAAAAATCATTTTTTTCCAAAAAAAATTCTCAAAAAAGTTGAAGGCACCAACTTCAAGGGAATGCCACAGACACCCGGGTTTATTAAATTAAGCTAAAATTGGTCTCATTGTCATTCACAACACCTGAAATATCACATATATTAATTTTAACAAAATCTAAGACTATCGATCTGACAGCTTGGAATGAGGGTCTCCAAAATAATAAATTATTACAGAACGCCACTCTTAATTACCTAAAACAATTAATTTACAGTAAAAAACTAGAATTTTTGAAAAAAAAACGACCAAAATTACAAATTCTGCTAAATTTTTAGCCTGCTCCAGCCCCGGCCCCGACCGGGGCAAAATTTTCTACCCCGGCCCCGGCCCCCGCAAATCAAAATTTCTCTACCCCGGCACGGCCCCGGAATCAGCAATAATTCTGCCCCGGTCGATCCCTATCCTCTACCATGTAATTTACAAAAAATAGGTGGAGATTTGTAAAATAAAAATTAACAGACGTCTTTATGAAATAAGCCCCTGGAGAATTTGATTAACCGCAATTGTACATAGTAACTTTTCAAAGGTTTAATAATGTTCGGAAATATAGATTGTTTTTATGACTTTTATGTCATGACTGAAGTTTCAATTTCTTTTTGTAACTCAAAAAATGCGAGTTTTTTTCTATTGAAATCAGATAAAACTTTCACTCAATCAAAAAAATTTTTTTGTACGTTTCAAAACATTCTTCTTGTATTTTGCAGACTTTCTTTCATGTGTTTTTTTTTTTTGAATTCAATATGTGGACTTGAACAATTCCCGCAGACTCTTAAATGTTTAGGCTGTGACTTTTAGGATCCAAAATTCAGCTCAAAAAGCAATTGCTCAAGGATCCGCCAGATACCACCTTTGAAGTCGCGGGGTGAAAGTCACCACCAAAAAGCTGAGTTTAATCTAAATCGTGATGAAAAAAATGATGAATAAAATGTCCCCATTTCTATTTATTGCACTGAATATTTACTTTATAGTCAACATTATTTGCCACATTAACCAGCCAAAATCACTCAATTTTAACTACCTGTGATAACCACAGCCACATTTTTCAATAACAATCCATTGTATGCAACTGAATAAACAACCACTTAGTGTATAATTTCTGTTATACAGGTACTTAGCAAGCTTAAAATAAAAAAATCAACTTATATAAAAACAATAGTTTTATAAACTTTAAAGTCTGTGTAGAAATATTTTTATACAAATTATACAATGCAAATACTCTAATTTTTATCAAACAACTTACTAAACCGATTTTTACTACTGGTTTTACGCTTAATACAAAATTAATTTAAGATATAAAAAATGCAAAAATAACATGCACTGCTGGTGTAAATTATAATAATTCATAATCAAAATTTATAATAAGTTACAAAATTTATATTATTTCATACCGTTTCTGGCGTGCCACTGCTACAATTTGCATACGGTAGTCCAGGACGTATAACTTCAGTAGTCACTAGACCCATACTGGTGCGAGTCTTGGGGTGTACGTTGTATCTAAAACAAGAGTTTAACTAAGCTTGTATTAAGTTAAAAAAGTTACAATAAATAATTTTAAGAATATTCAAAACCAACTTCAATATATAATTCCGCATAAATTTTTTCAGGTTGAATTTAAAGGCCTAACGGCCATTTAAAATTTAAACTAATTAGTTAAAATTCCTAGTTACGAATATTAAATTTTAGAATGAATTTGTAAGTGCTTAAACAGAGTTTCAATTACTTCTTTAAAAAATTGTGTATATATTAAATATTTGCCTCCTCTTAGACCATACTACTAAGTAATAACAAATAATTAATAGATTTAAATACAATAAAACTTTATAAGCGGTAACATCTTACCCAGTTATCTCAGGAAATGGAAACGACCCATTCGCGTCAATAGAAACCTTAAATTAATTAAAAAATAATAAATTAAAATTGTAAAACTTTTAAAAAGAAAATTTAAAAAAAAAATTAATTGACAAAAGTATCATTTTAGTTTAAAATATTGTGCTATACGCTTACTAAAATGTAATGTGTTATCGTATCTTATCCTATTTTATCTTAAATACGTTTTGTATACACGGTTTCATTTTAAAAATTGTTAAGTTATGTATAATAGAAATATTGAAGTCAATCCGAAAAATTTCTTATGTTAAATCATAAAAAACTTCTTAATGTGTGGTAAAGTTTTTTTCAATAATTAATAAAGTATTACAAAAAAACAAGACGTACGGAATAAAAAATGTCCCAACAACAATTATGTTGTAAATAAAGTACAAATGAAATTATACTTTGTTTTTTTTGTATAATACTGTGTAAAACAGGCTTTTTATACCAGAAATTTGTCGCAAAATGTTTTGTTTTGATAGTGAATGTGTTTTAATAAAAACAAAATTTTTTATGTATAAGACTGGTTCATACTTTGTCCAAAGTTTTGGACAATTTTGGACAAGCTAAATCGTCCTTTGGACAAAAAAACGTCATTTGGACAGTATTCAACCATTTCCAAGAAAGCCTAAACCAGTTTTTAACTACTATAGACGCATGAAAAAGACTTAAAATCTAACTTATATTTTTTCAAAAAACTTTAATTTTTTGAGATTTGTTATAAGCTTAATAAGAAAAATTTCCAAAAAATATATATATCAAACAACAGCAAGTTATGTCTAGTATTTAGTTTTTGTAGTTTTGGAAAAAAAGTTTTCAGAAACAAAAAGTGCATTTTCTTCGCCCTCTTAAAAAGTTTTTGGGGAGTAAAGCCCCTAAAAAAATTTAAAATTTCTAGAGACTTTAAAATTACGCACAATTGTTATAATTGTTCAATTTATGTGTATATAGTATCAAGTGTTTAAAAAGTAGTCACGTCATGATTTTAAAGACCCTTAAAATGTCATATAGCATTCGTGATTACGTCATATATGTTTTGCTCTGTGGGAATGGTTGTGGGAAGAGCTGTTAGAATCACTTAAAGTCAATTAGCGCTTGGGAAAAAATTGGATCTCCAATAGATGAAAGGTCTCCTTTTTTTAAAGCCCTAATTGGCTTAAAATGATTCTATAAGATCATAACTTGTGAAGGTCTTTAACATTGAACAATTTCCTTTTAAATGGGACGGTTTTGACTATCGTGGTCGAGACGTAAACAAATTTTTACTAAAAATTCGCAAAATTCCTTAAAATTTCTACAGACGTTTAACCAAAATAAAAAACCCACTAAATAAATGTTACACAAAGTAATTAATTGGTGTTACAAATGTCTAAACGATCATTTAAAGGTAATGTGCGCTACAAAATTTCCCTAGTAAAAAAATTAATAAACAAAACATTAAAAGAAAAAAAGCTATCATGCGCGCGATACGAAACCTAAACTCTGTTCAAAAATTATTGAGACTAAAAAAAGCGTATCTCGCTATCATCCGGTTGATTTATACAAACGTTTTTTTTTGGTGCATAAAATTTAACTTTAATTATAAAGATTGCTGTAAATATTGTCTGAGTTATTCGTTTCGTTAGCGAAGCATGCTCACCAGAAATTTTTTTTACCTTAAGTCCGCTGAAATAAGAAGTGTATAAAAAATTGTCCGGATTGATATAAAGGCGCAATTTTAAACCACTGGATGGTCCTGGACTGGAAATTGGCGCTTCTTGCTGCATATCATTAAAGACGAAGCATTTACCGTATACGAGAGAATACATAGCCTAAATTCATATTTTTTATTAGACAAACTTTGCAGTAATAAACACATCCTAGTTAAACCGCTCATCTTTTCATTTAATATGTGAGTATAGCCGGCATCCAGCGCGGTAATTACTACCAAGCCGCACATCACCGTTTAATTACAGTAAATATCGGGCTGGAAGCCGGATATACTTACCTGATGAGTGGTTTAACTAAAAAGCATCAATAAAGCTTAGATATCAAAAAACTTAGGTTCACACCATTAATAAATAAAAAGGATTACTTTTAAAAAAAAAACAGGAAAACGGTTACAGTGTGTTACAGTTAGAGGTTACAATTGTTGTTGTTTTTTAAATTTCTTTTGCTTGGTCTTGTCCAATGACCTATTCTAGTTAAAGGAAAACGACGAAATAGGTTGTTAGGTTAGTTAGCTCATATATTAATTTATTTTTAAATTATTAAAGTTTTAAACTTAGTTATCCAAAAGTTTAACCTTACGAAATTTATTAGCGGTGTATCAATAAAATAATTTTTGTAATTAATGCACAAAAATTTAAAGTATTTTTTAAAAATAATTTTCAACGTTTATATTATACTTCCTAAAATACTAAATTATATTATACCCTTAAATTTCTCTAAAATATTTTAATAAAAATATTTGCTAACTAATCTCTACTAAAACATGTTCATCTAATTAATACAGACCACTAATAATTTATATTTGTATGTTAACTATGTATTACAAAACTTTCTAACATACATCATCAGATTAAATATACTCACTTGTAGTTTTTAATTATACATTTTAAAGTTTACCAAAAATAAATTATTAATATAACGTACGTTTAAAATACAAACATCTTAATATTAGATACCTTTAGTTAAATAGAAGTGCATCAAAATTTCATGTCTTTAATTGTAATTTTATTAAAGTGTAACTTTTATTACATTTCTTTCCCTGTATCCTAACCACAGTTAACAAAGAAAAAATCTACAACATAGTTTTTCTCACCAATTAAAAGTGGGAATATTCTATATAAAGTGTGTCCACTCAACCCTTTTTGTTACAAATTTTCTATCTCTTTATTTTACTTTTAGTTTTGCCAAACAAAACGCTTGTTTATTCTTCAGGGGTTTTTAACTTACTTTCTATTAATAATTTAAAATAATTAATAATCAAAGCTAAAAATGTTATCTTTTAGTTATTAATTAGTTTATAACCAAAAACTACTCATAAAATATTTACACATACCTTTCCAAATTATAATTCATTCCTTACCTGCTTCTACAACCACCTTGGTGTTATTTTTACAACCCGCTTCTACATCCTTTAGTGCTTACTACGTTTCATTCCTTACTCACTTCTACACCTATTTCGAGTCAGTATTACAAACTGCTTCTACATCGTTCGGTGTTTACAATTTATTTACTTAGTTTTCTTTAAGCATAACCAATTAAACAGTTAATTTTAATACTTATTCATTAAAAAAAATTTTAAAAATTTTGTTAAAAAATTTTCTTACACACTTTTTCTTCTTTATTGTCCTCAAGTTTCACGTCTACAATTTTGCCACTTCTTTCAATCTTCTTCTTTAAGATGCCTCCTAACCTGCGTTTTACACCTTTCAAGGTGTTGGTACTTAAAAAAACCACTTAACCTGCTATGTACATCTCCCATGGTGTTTTATTTCATCAGCCTCTAAAACTGCTTTCTACATCTCCCATGGTGTCTTTACTTTCACAAACTACATTACTCATTATAAAATCTTTATAATAATATAATAAGCTTACAGCCAAATATAATTAAAAATTTTAAAAATTTTTTTAAATTTAAAAAAAATACCTGATATTTTCTATTTCATAATAAAAATTATTCTTTATATTATAAATATATAGTTTTGTTAATGCACTGTATAAAAATGTGTTTTTTTTAAATATATATACTTTAATTACTTTAACAAACTAGTTCAAACGTTTAGTCTTAAAATCTTAGTTTACTACTCTGTTTAAATTTTATTTTACTTAATAATTAATTAATAATTATTAATTTAATACAAATATTTACAATTACTTAAAGGTTTCTTTAATAACAAAACACTTCATCCAAACCATCAAATTGTTTATCGAAACTTTTACTTGTATTTAACCAAACTTATATAATTGGTTCTTTAAAATATTTTTTTTATCTACACAACCCTTTTTTTCATTATTCTGTTTTATGCTTTATATTCAACGGTAAATTTCTAACCATAAAGCAATATTTTAAATTGAAAACAAGTTAAAGTTAAAGTTTTTAATCTTTTCAAATTGAAGAACAAAATTTTGTAATTTTTTGTAGTTTCTAAACAAAAAAAAGCATTGCATTATGTGATGTAGTGTTTTTTTTAAAAAAGGCCCCAGAAAAAAGACTACCACCGGAATCATTTTTTAATCCTACAAAAAGTCTAATTTATTCATTAATGGTCGGGTTTGAATCAAAGTTAAAATTTAAGCTTTTACCTTTTTACTGTTTACGCTTTGTGCATTATAAAAATATATATTATTAAACTCCAGAATTATTATATGACTAACTGCAAAATGGTGTTAATTTGGTGTTTGTTGTTATATTCAATGAAGTGTTCAATATTTGTAGCATGTAGTACCTTTTTAAACAAAATAATCTATTTTATTCAATTAAAAAGTTATACTTGGTAGCGTACTATTAACCAACTAGACAGCTTTAATTTATTGCATTATAAAACACTTGCTCGAAATCTATCTTTGCCACAGGTCTCCCCATTGTACACACAAGAAACCATAAAATCATTAATATCTAATAATGCTCGAGAATATTTGTTTTTCCAGTTCGTTGTTCTATAATATATTTAGTATATGTAATATATACCTATAACTTAAAATAAAAATTTTTAAAGGTGCGGTGCCGAGTCAACCTTTTTGTATTTGATTTTGAATTATTGTTGTCAAAACCTTAGCCCTGCCCCCAATAGCCCACAACAATTTTTTTCAAAATATCTCCAGTTGTTCAGGATTTATGACCCTTCAAAAATGGTGTTTTTCGACATTTGCTTTAGGGTCGATGAAGCCCAAGGAGCCTGGAGCTTGCACCTGGAGCCATAAACACAGAACTTAAAATCGTAAGTGGGAAACTTAAAGCCATTATCTGGGAACTTGAACCGAAAGTTAAAATCGCTAAAACGCTTACCTAAGCCTAAAAAAACCTAAATCTAAGCCTTAACCAATTTTCTCTTAACGGCATTAAGTTCTCACAGCTCATAGTACCAAATTACCAAAAATTTGGTAATTTTTCTTAAATTACCAACACTTTGGTAGTTTAAAAATTATATTTCACATTTTTATTTGTATTTTGTATTTTGAATAATTATCAAGTAAAAAAATAACAAATTTCAAATTATACCACTGTGTTTCTTATTAAAATAAAAACAAAAAAGATTTAAAAAAGTGTTTTTTTTGTTTTGAAAAAATAAAAAAAGTGGTTTTAAATAACTAAAAGTGTCATTGCTACCGTGGTAAGGTAATTGTCATGCTATGACTTCTTAGGATAGCGCTTTACTGTGGGGAGGGGTCTGGGCCTTGCCGTACGCGACCATACTGAAGCAGATATATCTGGCTTACTTATAGTACAAAAAAAATTTACCTCATCAAATAAGCTAAATCATCCAACCACTTGCTTTGCATATGCAATTCATTTAGTTCAATTCTGATTGGAGTTTTTTTGACTTCCGATACTGACCCCGCAGTTGTGTTGACAGCGGTATCGTTGCTTCCCGTTAAAAAATCTTCTGTATTCTTAAAAAGTAGACATTTTTCAATAGCTATAATTTTGTTAACCCGGTAAAGAGAGGGTGCTTCAATTGGAAAACCATATTTTTATCTGACTCTCACCTGCCTCCATCGAAAATTTTTGCTGCCTTCCACCTACCTCAGACCTGCCGACTATACCTGCCCTTATTCTAAATTTATCTGCCTGCACCCAGCATGCTACCTGCCTCTGAAGTAGTTTAAGCTACCTCATACCTGCTTCCTAATCCATATAGTCTTCAAAATAGAAGGCAGGGACATCTGCATCCACCCTACCTCCCACCTACCTCCAAGGTAATTTTACCTGCTCCAGTTTTTCGGAGCCGGTTTCAGAGTCGTCCTTACCAGGGTAGGGCAAAATAAGCTTAAAACACGTTTTTTTATTTTTGTTTATATATTTTATAGGCATATGTTTTATTAATTTCTTTTAAAATTATACATTTTTATTTATACCGTCATTTTGATTTATTTATAACGTCATTTTGATTTATTTATAATGTCATTTTGATTTATTTATAACGTCATCTTCCGATTTATTTATAAGGTCATTTTGATTTATTTAGTACGTCATTTTGATTTATTTATAACGGCATTTTGATTTATTTATAACGTCATTTTGATTTATTTATAACGTCATTTTGATTTATTTATAAGGTAATTTTGATTTATTTATAACGTTAATTTGATTTATTTATGACATCATTCTGATTTATTTATAACGTCATTTTTGATTTATTTATAACGTCATTTTGATTTATTTATAACGTCATTTGATTTATTTATAACTTCAATTTTACTTATTTATAACGTCATTTTCGATTTATTTACAGTAGGTGGTAAGAAACTTCTTGACGAGGTTTGTATCTTTCAGGAAACGTTAAAAGTAAATTTATTTATTCTTGAACAAAGTCAATTATTAATCAAAAAGTTTAAAAAAAACATATTTAAATAAAACTTCAGTGCAATGGGTTTTAACTTGATCCCTGGTTGGTGGTCTAAGTATTATTACACTATGATACACATATGACCAATTAAAAATTTAAACAAAATTCACTAGGTTAAAAAAATTTACCAACGACAGACCTAATGTGCAATTTGTTTTGTTGTTTTGTGTTTTTTTTGTATTTGTATTATTATAAAACAAAATAAAATTTAAAAAAATTCACAAACCTGATCCACACCTGACACCTTGACTTGACCGCTATCAGCAATTGAAACAACATTTTTGGAGCACACTTCTGACTCATTTTTGCACTGTAGACTTAAACCTTAAATAAAATAATTTGTATACTTTTTCAGGAATATACATTCCAAAAAGATTTATTTCAATAAGTTCAAGAGTTAATTTCAAGAAGTTTACTTAATTAAATGTTACATATAGGTTACTTGAAAAGATCAAAGTCACAAAATGTCCCAGCTATTTTACACTTACTCTTACAACATGTGTCATCTACTGTTT
>JASAMX010016888.1:0-21789 GCA_030248175.1 Microlaimidae sp. YZB2_3
AATTAATTTGTTAGAAAACAAGCTTATGTAACCAAATTTTTAATTTTTATATGGGGCTATTTTATGAAAAAATAAGTTGGCTTGTCATTTTTTTGTGTGGTAAACTTTTTACGTGTAGCGGCGTTCTTTTCTTATAACCGTATCTTATCCTATTTTTTTATTTGTGTGAGGTATACAGGAGATGGGATAGCTCCAATGATTGTTCATTTGATTTTGTTAATCCTAAAAAAAATCGTTCTCAAATCGTTCTTTGAAACAAATGTTTTGAAAATTATCTCACCCAGTTAACAAGGCTCCACAAGTGGGCACAAATTTTCCAAAATTTTAACGTAAAAATTTGATACAAGTGTTTTATGCAAAGTTTAAAACACTTCAAATGTTTAGCGGCGCCCAGAGTTGTTGAATATTTTTTTAATGCGCACAAAGACACAATATAGTGAAACATGGTGTGACAAATATGTTTTGGCAAAACAAACAAACGCCTTTTCTCATTTTTATTTGTATTTATATGTGACCACAAAAACAAAGCAGGCGCTGTGAGTGTCTGTTTATGAGAAAAGCGCTTATGGTGTGTCCATTTCCACTGCCTTTTGATTGTGCTGGCGTGAACGTGTTAAGAAGAGAGAAACCAAGAATGCATTACGCATTCTTGGAGAAACGGATAGAAACTGCATGTTTTTGTTGCGTAAAAAACAAAATTTGTCTTGTGGATTGGAAAAACAAAAGGCACTTAATATTAATCAGCTGATTCCTTTCTTGAGTTACATCACTGACAGTTTTTCGTGCAGGGAAACCTAAATCAAATAGCGAAAACCTTAGTTTTTTAATTAAAGATTGATTCCTGCCAAATTAAAGTCTCAATAAAATTAACAAAAGTTGAACACACATTTTTTAAAAAGCGAGATTCTGGAATACCTAATCGCTAATTGATACGGAAATGGGATTAGCCATAGGGACGCCGAATTTTTGACAGAGCAATTGATTAAAAAACTGTTGCTTAAAACACATTTAAATAATTGCAGAATAGAAAAATGTCGGCAGAATTAAAAACGGCACATCTTCACGCCAGAAACATTCGGAATCTGCTAAAACAAGTGTTAAAACACTTAAAACAAAACTGTATCTCACTTTATCAAATAAACTAACAGCATCAATACTGACCATAAAAAGATTTCAATATTCAATTCAATTGAATATTCAATTCAATTCAACAATTCGAATTTAATAACAATATTTTTAAGTTCAGAAATAAAAAAAGCAATAGATCAGATTCTAAATTCTAAAGCATGGGCGGAGGGTTTTAAACCAAATCTATTTTTTTAGGAATGTTATAAAACATACTCTCTCAGACACCTTACTGGTTTTTTAAACCAATATTTCAATATGATTGTTTTGGTCGAAAAAGTAATCAATGCTAAATAAATCACTATTTACTGGTTTCTCTTCAAACCAATATCAACTTTACTACAGTTATGAAATCTATTATTAAGTTTACTACATTTGCTTAATACCAGTAAATACTAAATGGCATATCCGTAATAAGTTATAATATTTAAGTATTTACTAATAAACACCTACAAAACGCATGGTTTTCATTGCTGTTCTTATTTTTAATTGAGATCGGTTGAAAAACCACAAAAATGATCATTTGTTTTGTTTGTAAAACTACTTCGAATCAAAATATTTTAAAAACATTATTGCTTTTACAAAATCAACCGAAAAAAAAACAATAATATATTTTAATGTGCGATTTTTTTAAAATATTGATAAAAACCAACTTTTGTTTGGCATATTGAAAAATTTTACATTTTACAAACAGAAAAAAATGGCTAAGAAGAACAAACCTCCGGAAAAATTTTGATTTCAGATCGGTTTAAATGAAAGAATAATTATTATTTTTCTCCAAATAAAAAAAAGAATTTTTTTTCGAAAAATTTTTAATTAAAGGAAAACAAAAGCGCAAATTATATCTTTAAAACTGAACTGGAAGCATCAAAAAGCGTGTGCACAGGCTTTAACTCCCTGGTTCGACTTATTTTAAAAGCTTCTGCTGGGGAGTTTGAGTTTTTGCAACACGTTATTGTAAAAGGCGTGGTTTTTTATGGATTTTTTATGACAAACAGAGGTAAACATTTTGTTTTTATTTTATTATTTTCTTTTATTTCCTTGTACAGTGTATTTGATAACTGTTTTTAAACATTTTGTCCTGCTGTTTCTTTAAGCGGTATTTAAACGAGAGCTTATTCTACAAAAGCTTAATTTACTGTATACTCACATTATGCATTGTATTCATATTGCTGTTATATACTGGAGGTAAAAGGACCAAAACTGTAACACTAGCAACTAATTCAAAAAAGAATAAGCTAAGTTATTAAATTACTGTTCTTCGGTCTTAATTTCATGAAAAAGAAATATTTTGTGAATGGTTTCCCAGATTGTGTCGTTTACTGAAATTCAGTATATACGTTACTGGTTTAGCGGTAAATGATTGAAAATTTTGGATGGTTTTACTATATTCCTATTATTTGTGTATTTCCAAAACCAGTAAAATGACTGAGAGAGTACAGTAAAAAGTTACTTTGGAAAAACAAAAAAGTGCCGAAATTAAATGCACTACCCTACTTAAAAGAATAACACAGTAGTGTTAGCGTAGTGCATTAATTTCGGCACTTTTCCCAATTAAGCATTTTTGATTTTGGACTATATCTTTTGTAATTCTGGACGGAATACGACGTTTGATGGCTCAAATGAGAGCTAATTATATGTAGATGACTGTCGTGAGCTTTTTATTTGTTATGTTATGATATTTTCATGTGAAATTATGTGATTTATAAAAAATAAATTTGTTACTCGTTTTTAGAACATGGGCATTTCATGATTACACAATAAATTGGTTTAAAAATTAAACTGTGGTGGTAAAATTTAGTCTATGTTCCGAATTTTTAGTCCCCGTGGTTCTACGTTTCGTCTGTGGTGATCAATCGTTATAAAATAAAATAGTGTAATTTCGGCACTCATATGCTGTAGGTAAAAACGGATTGAATTAAGTGGTCGGGTGTTAAATTGTAGTTGTAAATAGTTAAAAGACAACGTTGAAATGTGTAGGGGTCATAGCACTGCATTTAAACTCGATTAAGAGTGTCCTTTTAAAAAGTGCCGAAATTAAATGCACTTTTTTCCCAAATGTTGCTCATTTTGATACCATTTGGCATTTTAGCTGTAACTTTTTGCCAGTTACACGTTGAACAACAAGTAGAAGCTTAAAATAAAGAAAACTGTCTGAAGATAATGATAGGCTTTTAAATTTTTGAAAATCATGATTTTTTTTACTGAGAAACAATCGATTGTTTGTAAAGTGCCGAAATTAAATGCACATATTTAAATAAGAAAAGTGTTTTTTCCAGGCTTTTTCCTCAGTACAGTAGAAATATTTTTTTATTTATTTATCTACGTTTCGAAACAACTGCGTGTTTCTTCGTCAGGAAATCTAAAACAGATACATAATTTACATAAGACTACAAAAACTGAAATACAATACACTATCATTGGTAAACAAAATGGTGTGAATATCAAAAGGTTGATTAGAGTCTTTAAATATATAAGTAGTAAAATAAGTAAAACAATGACTAAAAATACCATTTTCAAAAAACATTTATTCTAATATTCTAACTGTTAAACAAAAAAGTTTTAATAGAGTGTGAATAAAACGCAATTTTTTTTCCCTCAAACGATGAATTTGGTAAAGAATTTTTGTCACTGATAAACCAAAAAGAGTCGTAGTAAAACCAAGCATAGGTTTGAAATAAAAACGTAATTTTTTTCTTCGAACGACCAATTTTGGTAAAAAAAAATAAATTTTTTTTGTCATCGATAAAGCAGAAAAAGTCTTAGTAAGACCAAGTATAAGTTTGAAATAAAACGCAATCATTTTCTTCGAACCATCGATTTTGGTAGAACAATGGTCACTGATAAAGCAAAAAAAGTCTTAGTAAAACGGTAAAACTATACATAATTAGACATGGTTTGGGTGTCGAAAGTAGACGTGTGTTCATAATTAGAGTAATAAAACGTTCAGATTGGCAAAGAAAGATGTTTTTTGGCGCAGGATTTGAATGCTGCATGAATTTCGGTTTTTGCGATGTTTAGCGATTTATCCGGCGAGCAAATGTTAATGAATATTGCTTCCTTGGTGAGAAGTCCGTTGGAAAAGAATTTTGTGGTTGGTTTTCTGGCTCGATCTAAAACTTTTACATTTGAAAAATTTATTTCGTGATTAGTATTGTCAATATGTTCTTTTAAAGCTGAACGGGAATCTTTTTTTATGTTCTTCTAACCGATTTTTTAAAAAACGAACGGTTTGGCCAATATAAATTTTATTGCAATCGGAGCATGAAACTTGGTAGACTACGCCTTTTTTGTCAGGTAAGCTATTTTCTGGATGTCTATTGGACATAAAACTTTGATTAAGTGTGTTATTTTTGTGGCTAACTATATCTATGTTATATTTTTTGAATAGATTTTTTAATTTTGGAGTAACAATTGATATAAATGTAAAGATAATCGACGATTATTTGTTTTATTTTTTGGTCCTATTATTCGTGGTGCCATGGTGCGATTGATTTTTTTGTTTTCATAACCATTTTTTGCAAATGTCTCTTTTAAGTAATTAAGTTCAGGTTCAGGATTTGGTAAAATTTTTTTCGCTCGGTGGATTAAACATTTTAGGGTTCGTAAAAGTTGATTTTCTGGTTGGTTAGATAGTGCATGAACGAATCTATCAGAGTGAGTCGGTTTGTGATAAATTCCAAATTCAATATTGTTGTATTTTTGTCGTAGAATTTTTTTGACGAGTTTTGTGTCCAAAAAAGGTAATTCGTTGTTATTTTCGTTTTCGATTGTAAACTTTATTGAATTGGTTGAATCTTCGTTATTAGCTAGCTCGAGTAAAATGTTTAAATCATTGTATTTGTCTTCAACTAAAATTAAAATATCGTCAACATATCTTAACCATGTTATTATGTTTATTCCTTGTGATTTTGCTTTTGTAATGATTTTGTGTTCCAGTTCTTCTAGGAAAATACATGCTAATAAAGGTGATAATGGACTTCCCATGGGAAGACCTCTTATTTGGGTGTAAAAATTGTTTTTATGTTTGAAATAAATTGATTCGGTACATATTTTGACAAGTTCCATTATTTGATTCAAAGATAGTTCGGTTAAAAATTCCCATTTTTCCGGGTGATTTTTTAATATGCACATTAAAATATGTGCATATTTTTTAATAAAAATATGCACATATTTAATTTCGGCAATTTTCCATTTCTTTAAAAAAACTGATTTAATTAAGTAAAAAAATACTTTCGTACAGTGAAACTTTTGTGACGCAACGCAGTATCGTGAAAGCTTCAAAATGAGCTATCAAACATGAAAATCAGGCCATACAGTAAAAAGTTACATCGGAAAAACACAGTGAAACTTTTGTGACGCAACGCAGTATCGTGAAAGCTTCAAAATGAGCTATCAAACATGAAAATCGGGCCATACAGTAAAAAGTTACATCGGAAAAACAAAAAAGTGCCGAAATTAAATGCACTACCCTATCAGAATATTATATTTCATTCATTCTTATACTTTTTTTCTAATTCTAAATTATCAGATAAAAATCAAAATATACAAAAATCTTAAAAGCATCATTGTATTGCTTATTAAAATACATAATTAAAAATACTGTTGATGGTTTTTAAAATTGCATTATCATTACACGAGTTATTACTGCTTTTGCGAACAAAAGATTAATTGCATATTTAAATTTTTTTTACAGATTTTTCATAATTTTCATTTCAGGGTGTTTCGAAAAGGCGCATTCTTTAATTTAACTTTTTGAGACTTAGGACTGGCGCCTATTTCATAAAAATTGCTTGTAAACGCATATTTTTCTGTTGTATATTTAATTAAAAAGTATATTAATAAAATTGCGTTTTAGAATTAAAAAAATTAAATGTCTGTAAATTCCGTTAATTCCACAGTTACGTATGTATTTTTTTAATTAATAAAATTAAAAAAAAATTAAATGCGTTAATTAATTTACAATGGACCTACACCTAGCGTTACAAAAATTTGAGTCTGCGGTCCCGCCGCAAAATCAGAATCTGTTATGAAACCAAAGATTTTTACCAAATTTTTTCGAAAACCATAGAGTAAAGAACTATAATAAAACAATTTCGAGTATTTTTGTAAACTTTTGACCATATTTAGAGCTATATTAAGCGTAACAAAGATTTCTCATTTGTAATTTTTTTTTAGTTAATCGGAAAAAAAACATTTTGTGATGCTTAAATAAATACAAAAAGACCATTAAAATTTTTTCAAGTAGATTTTTTATAGTATATCCAGATTCCAAAATAATACAAAAATGCATTTAATTGTTTGTTTCGTGGTGGGACCGCCGACCCAATTTTTGTTATGCTAGGTAGGTCCATTACAAAAATCTTTATAAAATAGAGCCCTGGATTTACATAGTAATTTATTCAGTTTCGTATTTTTTTGTTAATTACTGCACGGAACCGGGGAAATATATTTTTACACACTTTTTGTTTTGAGACCAACTGGATATATTATTATAATGGGATGGGGTACGGACACCTTGTACTTAATTTTTTTAATAACCATGAAATATAGGAATTACCATAATGAACCGCCACCAGATTTTTCGCGGACTGGGCGGTTTTTTTTGTAATAACTTCAATATTTTATGTTCATAATAATTCAATGCAATAATTTATTTTTAATATCTCCTAATTTTTGGATTCCGAAAATGTTTACAATATTACAATTACAATAATATGTTTATAGGCACCTAGCACTGGAACTCAGTTTATACATGAAGTATGCAATAAACATAGCGAGTCACCATAATAGATAATTAACTACCGTATCTCCTACTTATCTATTGTAGTATGCAGATCAACCCTCGAAAGCGCGCGATATTTCGATCGGTTGATCTGCATACTACGAAAGATAAGTAGGAGATACGGTAATTATCCATTATGGTGACACTTATGTATATTGCATACTTCATGTATAAAGCGAGTTCCAGTGCAAGGTGCCTTATATTGTAAGGTAGAGACGTTTAAACGGATTCATTTGTAAAGTGTTTTATTTAAAATCTTTTGGCTTCGAAACTCAAATTAGAACTGCTAAAAGCAAAAAAAAACAGGCACATAAGTGCTTCAAACGATTTCGCTATTTTTTTTCGCGCTGTGTTAAAATCAAAATATTGCGAAGTTCTTTTTATTATCTCCTTTTTTTGTGGTAGGATTGGTATTTCGCCGAATCGACCAGTCACATAATTTGCATACAACAGGATTAAATTTGCAATACATCCCTTGGAATTTTGAGTTCAGTGCTTTCATGGTACACTTGCTGTATGTGCGATTGTTCTTCGGGTAAAAGCCATTGAACTCAAATTCCAAAGGATGTATTGCAAATTTTATCCTTTTGTATGCAAATTAATCCGTATGTAACTTTGGTCGATTGAGCTGCTCAAAATGAGAGTTTTGTCGCGAGTACATGGCTTTTTTATTATAGTTTCCCCATCTACAAACAAAGTGACGTGCGTTGAATGGCCGTTTATGGGGTTCACATCTCATCTGCTGGAACCATCAAAACGACGATTACGTGGTTATGCAGCTACAATGTCAACAATATTAAGCTATTTGAGGCGTCATTTAAAAAATTGTTATCGGGAAATTGATGCAATTAGATTTTTTCAAATGGCTCCCAAATCTGTTTTTACATTTTTTGTAAAAAATTTTTTATTTTTTTCTCTTAACTAACTTAAATTTTTGTTAAAAAATATTCAAAATAAAAAAAACAATTATTATAGAAACTAACTCTCGGGATTATTGATTATCATATCCAGTGTAAGAGAAAATAATGGGTGATAGCGTGTACTTAGAAAATAGTTTAAAAACAGTAAAGAGCGAGTGACAACGTCCAGCACGGTGTATGACTTTTAGCTACAAGTTTTTAAATTTTATGTAAATCGTCGTGACTACGGCAAAATGAGCCACTGTTATTATAAAATACACGTAACTGTGACTCATTCTGTAGTTAATGTCCTATTTTAAATTTAAAATGAGTCACAGGAACACATATTTCATACGAAATATGGTTCATTTTGCCGTAGTGACTACGAAATGAACTCTTGTTAATAAACGTAAGCGAGACAAAAATATTTATAATATGTTGCTACCAAAACAAAACTGGAATAACTTTATTTCTGTCTAATAATATATGACAGACTTCCTTCCAAAAAAAGTAACAAAAACTATCAACAAATACAAGAAATATAAACCTTTGGTATTCAATAAAATTTAAAATGGATGTTTATTAAAACCAAGAAAAACGTTATATGCGCAGAAACATAACCCAAAATTAAACCTTAGAAAAATAATTAATCCATAAAGATATTTCATTTTATTTGTTAGATTTTTTCTCTGTGTTACCGAAAGCAATGGTGTAAATAAAAGCAAATTCTCAATTAAAGTTTTACACATTTGCATAAGCATACACTATGCCATATAAGGACATGTTGGTTCGGCTTGGTAACTAAATTTTGACTGAAAGGATCTCTAAAAAGAGCGAAATTTAGAAATTCGTCCTCGTTTTTTCAGTAAAAAACCACAAAAAACGATAAAAAGGCAAAATAAACAACAAAAATAGAGCAAAAATACTTTCGGTTGAACAACTGGTTGTTTTTGTTTGGAAACAGACCAAGCTAAGAATTTTTTAGTTTTTTTGTTTGCTTTTACGTGGTTTGAATTAAATAAAATCAAGTAACACTATTAAGTGTGCAGCACATACTTAAAGAGGCAAGGCAAAATTGAAATTGAAAGGTTCATTGAAATTGAAATTAAACTGGAAGTAAATTTAATTTAGATAACAACACCAATGGCTAAGATCATAGGTAGGCATTTTGCTAGATTTTTTTGGTTGGAAAGGAAGAGAGGAAGGTACCGGTATACCTAAAAAAACTACGCCTGCCGCAGGCGAACAAAAATTTTTTAAATGCATGCCTGCAAACACCATAATTTTAGAGTTTTTAGTGCTGGGTTTTCCAGATTTTAATGAGGGTATAGGCACTTTTGATAATTTTTAGTGCGCGGAAGTTATACAGTATACCTTCTACCAAACTCAGAGATACTATTGTGACCGTTGTGTCCTTTCCGTGAAAACTCAAAGTGCAAGCGATAATTAAAGGCGATTATCTTTCCTCTTTCCTTGTCCAGTCTATGGTGTAATGAATAGCACGCCAGAGTCGACTTTGGAGGTAACGGGTTCATTTTACTAATATTTTACTAATATTTTACCACAGACACAAACACACACATCATACAGACAGAGGCTAAAGTCCTCCCAATAGCAACACACATCCAACTCCACGCAAAACAAGCAAAATTGGCGGCCATGTACACAAACAACCCACTTAATTATTTAACACAACAACCTGCACCCAGCAGGCTCAAAAAGCAAACAATATTTCACAACAACAACTACACAACAAACATACCTACAGACATACACAACAAAACTTACAAAGCACTAAAACAACAAATCCACACAAACACAGTCACAAACCACATAAATAACACTCCAATAAACCCAATACTTCAAACAAAAGCACCAGCAATAAGCAACGAGGAAGAAAATCTTCCTCGCGGGGTCAGGAGAACCCTCGCCCAACTCAGGGCAGGGAAATCTCCTTTCCTCTACTCCTACCTACACAAAATCAATCCAACACAACACACATCACCAAACTGCCCGCTATGCAAAACACAAACACACACAACACAACACCTTTTTACATGCACACACATCAATACGACACTGGGACCAGAGGACCTTTGGGCAAACCCCGTAGCGGTTGCTGAGCTCCTCCGGGAGTGGGAAGAGGGGGTGAGCAAGGCGAGAGGCGTGCCGGACGGACCCATCCAAGGTTGATAGAAACCTTGGAAACTGGCAAACTCAACAACGGGTTCATTTTCTGTATTGCCCAAATTTTTCAATAATTTTGGTGGTCTAAATTTTTCAGCGCCTGGTTATTTCCGCTTCTACTTTGGGTCGTCACACTAATATTAGAAATAGATTTTGTTTTGATTATACCCATCTTCCAAATAATTTTTAGAGAATATCACTAATTAGAGAGCCTGCTAATTTTTTTTCACAAACATTTTAAAAAATGCCATTATATTTATTTGTTTAAATTTATACATAAAATTGAAAAATCTTCAAGAAAAAATATTTTTCTACAGCGTATACTAAGTACATTATGGCCCGAAGGCATTCTTTTTATAATGCAACAAAGACTAGAAAGCAATCAGTGTACTACTACACGCTATAAAACATTTTCAGTGAGTTAAATATGCCTTTGTCTTAATAAAAAATTTACAAGCTAAATAAAAAACAATCTTTATACTTACAAAAAAAGGTTTTATTTTATTGTTTTCGTGTCTAAAAAACGTTGAATTTGGTTGTTGGACTTATTGTGCAAATACATTTATTTATTTTAGCAGAAATGTTTTTATAATGAGTATTAACCAAAAACAATATTATTGTTTTAAAATTTTGGTAATTGAAAATCTTAAAACAAATTGGTTAAAACCTTTGAAACATTGTAATTTACTTTTTTTCATTATAAAATTTTAATTTTGCTAAACATAACAATAACCATATTGTAACATAATTATTTTTAATTGAATAAATAAATACAACAAAATCCAATAATGCATAAAATGTCAAAAAGAATTAAAGTTTTCAAAATATGTGAACATACCCGATAACATATATAAAAAATTCAGCAAACAAAAACAATGATTCATTTTTAATGTTAGGTTGCTGCCAAAATAATACAGCAATTGCGCTATGTTTTTATTTGAACTGTTTAGACTAGAATAAAATAGAAGCGCAGTTCAAACAAAGACAACTATAATTTATTTGTGTTTAGCTTCAAAATAATATCATTTAAAGCTCAATGTATAAAGTGCTATTAAAATACCAACCGAAAAAACTAACCAAAACTATTTTGTAATTTTATTGTACTCCTAAATAGAAGCGCAAGTAGTAGAGTTTGCCAGTTTCCAGGGTTTCCATCAACCCTGGTGTGGTCCGTCCGGCACGCCTCTCGCCTTGCTCACCCCCTCTTCCCACTCTCGGAGGAGCTCAGCAACCGCTACGGGGTTCGCCCAAAGGTCCTCTGGTCCCAGTGTTGTGTTGATGTGTGTGCATGTAAAAAGGTGTTGTGTTGTGTGTGTTTGTGTTTTGCATAGCGGGCAGTTTGGTGATGTGTGTTGTGTTGGATTGATTTTGTGTAGGTAGGAGTAGAGGAAAGGAGATTTCCCTGCCCTGAGTTGGGCAAGGGTTCTCCTGACCCCGCGAGGAAGATTTTCTTCCTCGTTGCTTATTGCTGGTGCTTTTGTTTGAAGTATTGGGTTTATTGGAGTGTTATTTATGTGGTTTGTAACTGTGTTTGTGTGGATTTGTTGTTTTAGTGCTTTGTAAGTTTTGTTGTGTATGTCTGTAGGTATGTTTGTTGTGTAGTTGTTGTTGTGAAATATTGTTTGCTTTTTGAGCCTGCTGGGTGCAGGTTGTTGTGTTAAATAATTAAGTGGGTTGTTTGTGTACATGGCCGCCAATTTTGCTTGTTTTGCGTGGAGTTGGATGTGTGTTGCTATTGGGAGGACTTTAGCCTCTGTGTGTATGATATGTGTGTTTGTGTCTGTGGTGTGCCCTGTTGCGACCCTGAGAGCTGTGTTTTGTATTGTTTGTAGTTTGCTGATTTGTGTGTGTGATGTAGTGGGGCCCCAGACTGTGCTGGCATACTCGATTATTGGTCGAGTGATTGCCTTGTATGTGTGTATGAGTTTTTTTGCGAAATAAATATTTTTTTGCGAAATCATTATTCGTTTTTAACGCTTTAGATTTTTCTAAAACAGAGGTCCTTTCCGCAGATCGGCTGAAACGAACCTTTAGGAGCCTCGGATAGTGGGGAGACTCTTTGCCGATTCGGAAGACTTCCTCAGCAGCAGGAGCGTCGGTCCCACTTCCGTTGAAACAAGCAGCTAAAAGAGAGGAGACCACAACCGTGTCAGGCACATCTTTAGCTTCAGCAAGACCTTTCACTACGATAAATTTCTTATTTTGGTCTCGCTCCATTTCTTCTTGTATGATCGGTCTGACCATCTCCTTAAAGCTGTCTGGACTGGGCCAGGACTCAGAGAAGCGCTTGGATCGATGCCGCTGACGTCGTTTCCTGACTTGAACAAAATCGGGGGAAGGCTCGCAGTCTGACTCTGTCGAATCGCTGTAATCCACGGATTTGACGAGAGGAGGATGATTTCTGGTTTTTAAGTCAGCCAAATCGGTTTTAAGCTGCGCGATCTCTTGTTTTAGATTTTCCAAACTTTCAACACAAAACCGACGTGGCAGAGGAAAAGGTAAATTGGCAAATACGTCTTCCTGCAGTCCGGTACAGACTATGTGAAAGGGATTTTGACATAATCTGCACGGAGCGGTTTTGTTATGGTCCTTTTTAAAAATTTTTTTTTGCAGAAGCCGCAATTAGCCATTTTTTATAGCGAAAATGAAATATAGGAGTGGCAAAATAAATTTAACAGTGAAGGAAATTGAGAAGAAAAAGTTCAGGTCACAAAAAGGGCCGCTGGCCAGGATAAATGCGCGGATTAGTCTGGTTTTTTAATATAGTCGAGTTATTTACTGTGCGGAAAGTATGGCTGCGTCCATGAATTCAAATTATTAGCGTTTATTTGCATGAGTTTAAGCTGGTACAAAAGCACAGAAAACGCAAAAAAACAGAACAAAACTTTAAAATAACAACTAAATATCGGCTTACAGAGGAAGCGACGTAAATTCATCAGCAAAATTGTTCTTTGAACAGAAGAATATAAATAACTGAAAAGAAGAGAAAACAAAAACGTGACCGTACGCTAATCAATTGTAGAAAAAGATGGTTCTGAATTTCAAAATTTTTCCACGTTCTCTAATATTGGTTGGCTCGGCGCCGCGGTGCTAAATTGCCCCGTGGCGCTCCCGCGCCACCCATGATTAATATAAAATAGATATTAATATTAAATAAAAAAGTATGGCAATGTAAAGATCTTGACAGTGGAAATCGATCCCTTCGACCCAAAAATTTTGTCAGTGTGAGACCGCGCCACATACCCAGCTACATTTCTAAAAGAGGGTCATAAAACTAAGACCTTTATTAAATCTAAAATATTGTGGCGGAAAGCGTGTGGCAGCACGTATATAAAGTCAGCGCACGAAATTCGTGCGCGCACGAATTTCCGCGCACGAATTTTGAGCCTGAATATTTTCAGTCGCGCGCACGAAAAAAAACACGATTTTTGCGCCTATCGCACATTAAGCACAGTACGTGTATAAAGTTAGCGCACGAAACTCCTGCGCGCACGAATTTCCGCGCACGAATTTTAGTTATTGTTATTGGTATATAAATAATTGATCCGTTTTTTGGAAAAAATATTATAAAACATTACTCCACGATAATTAAATAGTTTATTTTTGTTTTTTTATTATGAAAACATTTACTTTTTTGCACATTAAAAAGCTCAGCAATCCAATGAATTATAGTAAACAAAATTTGATTTCATTTTGCAAACTAATAAAAAAGAAAATCTACTTCGTTTTACAAAATACTTTGTGGATATAAAATATGGATAAATTTAGTTAAAAACACTGTCCTTATTGAAAATTTGTTGTTTTTTTATAAATAATAAATATTCTTATTGAATGTTTGAGAAATATTTGAGAAAATTTAATGTTTGAGAAAAAATTGTTTATAAACCCTGGAGAATACAACGTATGTATATTGTTATTGGTATATAAATAATTGATCGATTTTTTGGAAAAAATATTATAAAACATTACTCTTAATTAAATAGTTTATTTTTGTTTTTAATTATAAAAACATTTACTTTTTTTACACATTAAAAAGCTCAGCCATCCAACAAACTATCGAGAACAAAATGTTGTGGTATGGTAGGTTGTGGTATTTTAGTCTAACTATTGCGATGTGTAAACTTCACCGTGGTAAACTCCATGTATCACCTATGTCGTACCTAGTTGATGTAATCATAGATGAACACATTCACCGAAGCTATGGAGGTCTTTACCCCAAGTAAATGACATTTCATAATTTAGAAGAAGGGTCTTAAGGGGGGGGGGGGAGGGGGTCGGACCCTCCTGGATTTCTAAGGGGCAGTGGACCTGGGGTTGAAATTTTGAAACCTTGAGGGGGGTCAGGTTTGGTCCAATGTCTGAAGCAATTTAATATTTATAAAAAAACAACAAATTTTTAATAAGGACAGTGTTTTTAACTAAATTTATCCATATGATAACAAAGTATTTTGTAAAACGAAATAGAGTTTTTTTATTAGTTTGCAAAATAAAATCAAGTTTTGTTTTCTATAATTCATTGGATTGCTGAGCTTTTTAATGTGTAAAAAAAGAAATGTTTTCATAATAAAAAACAAAAATAAACTATTTAATTATTGTAGAGTAATGTTTTATAATGTTTTTTCCAAAAAATCTATCAATTATTTATATACCAATAACAATAACTAAAATTCGTGCGCGAAAATTCGCGCGCGCACGAATTTCGTGCGCTAACTTTATATACATACTGTGCTTTATATGCGATAGGTGCAAAAATTGTTTTTTTCGTGCGCGCGACTGAAAATATACAGGCTGAAAATTTGTGCGCGGAAATTCGTGCGCGCACGAATTTCGTGCGCTAACTTTATATACGTTGTGGCAGCTTATGTTCTCAAAATAAATATAAATATAGCTATTAAAAAATCACCATTCCGCCATCATTTAATCGCGTTTCATTTTTATTCAAACTTTATTAAATCTGTAGTATGCAAATCTACAGTAGCTGCGCCGCTCGCCGCGCGTGCCAAATTTAATCATTTCAAGCAGTCAAATTGCTCCGCACGGTGTGTGGGCTCAGCGGGTCTCCTATCATTGTTTGCGCGCTTAACTCTGAAATACAGTCGTATCTACCGTTCGGGGATTGGGACCCCATTTTCAGTTGGCAGACCCAGCCTAGATAGTTTTAATTTATAATACCTTATTTTTATAACGTTTGATTTCCCCACCTGAGACGCTGACATTCTGCAGTTGATTACGGCCAACTTAGGTAGGAAATTGTATTGAGGAAAAATAACTCAGTGGCTGACTGGGTTGTTTTTCGTGAAATAGGGCAAAATACTGGCGAGCCGGAATCTCTCAACATCGGCATGGTGACAAGGTATAGTACCTTGAAACAGGTATTCTTTTAATTTTTCTTGAAAATTGCACATACTTAAATTAAAACAAACTCTAAGGTAAGAGGTAAGATAACCCTTTGGAAGTGGATATCAACGCCCTTCCTAGCCAAATTATAACCCTGTTAAACTCAAGACCGTTTTCAATAAATAGCAAATTTCTTTTATAAAATCTCTTTTTCACATTCGCTAAGCTAAGCCTTCTCTTACTAGTCACCTTTTTAATTCAACCGTTTGTCTTTATTTTTGCAAATCGTATTCTTGCGTATACTTTTTACTAGTGTTGCGGGTAAAAATAACCCAGGTATTAAAACGTGTCTTCCAAAGTTAAAGCCTTAAAAATTCCTAATATATTTAATTTGTGCTCAATATAAAGTTTACTAACATGTTTGCCGCAACGCGGTCAGTTATCGTAGCGTAATAATCAAAATAAATACTCTTGCATAAACGGTTGTAAACAAAATCATTCATCTGCGCAAATCGCTACACAAGCTATTCAAAATTTACGTAAAACCACTTGTGTTTAACGCGGTCATACTTGTAATTATTGTAATCGTAACATATCTTACACGACACTTATTCTTACGATGGTTACCCTGTCCAATCCCTCTTCTATATACAAAATAAGTAAAAATTCTTTTGAATTTTTAATGTTTCCCTGAGGGGATAGTTTCGGAAGTGGAAAATATAAATCGTCTTTTAATTGCTCGGTTTTTGCTCCTTTTTTAGAGGTCAAGACCTTGGTTGCAACTTTTTGTGGGGCTTAACTGCGAAGTTAAGTTCACTGGTCTTCTTTACTTTTCCAACCCGTTGCACCTAGGTTTCACCTCAAAAACGCATTCACTCTCGAAATTACACCTTCGATTGGAATCCATAAAAATCCAAGTTTTTACTTATTTCTACAGCATTTTTAGAGAAGACTAAAACCCCTAGTCTTTAACTCCACCCTCAAATTTTACACCCGTATTTTTAATGTTCCAAATTTAGCTTATAAACTTTCCAGCTAACTATCAGTATTCCGAAGCCTTCTTCAATGTAACTGATTTGATATCTGTGAACTTTTTGAGGAGAAATTCACTGGAAAATTCCTTGGCAAATAACTAATTTCTTTTGTCACACTGGACGTGTTAATGTTTCATTGTGGAAACTAACTCCCATTCATTATCACCTCCGTTGACAACAGAAGAACAAAAACAGCTGTTCAATGTTCCTTTTAATACCCATTTTTGTAAAGACTCAAAGTTCTCAGTCTTAACCACTTTCAAATCTCACCCACTGCCTTTATGTTTTAAAAATCCCCCTTTACTTTTCCCAATCAACGCCTCTCTGTTCTACAAGCGACGAGACAGTGTTTGTTACCGGATCAAGGTATTTTTGAAGAGGCTGGAAACCTTCAGCCTTGGCTAATTTCCACACCCAACATGGTGAGGTTTCAAACTACCCTTAAACGGACGTAAGAGTTAAACCCCATGAACCCTTCTTCTAGACAGACGTTCTGGATCCTGGAGAACTTTTACCACCCAACTTTTTGTCGTAGCTGACCGTCTCAGCTCTAACTAATTTTCGCACCCAACACAGTAATGTTTCACCGCAATCTTAAGAAATTTTCAAGAAACGGATTGTTGTTTTAACTTTGTTTTCCCAGAAATCAGCTAAGAAGAGATTTCTGAGTAACTTTTCGAATGGGCCGAACAAATCAGCTCAACCTCTTCTGTACTCCCGACACGGTCTCGTTTCACTACAGCTTCTCCAGGGGTTCCACCTCATTCATTCATTAGTCACCACTATGTAATCCCAACATAGTAATTTTTGTACTACCCATAGTCCTCATTGGCTTCATTAAATTACTCTCATCTTTTTACTCTCATGAAATTAATGTTTCAATTTAATTCAATAACCAACCAAACTAATTATCCCTCATAGAAGCTTCACTTCTATCAGTTGTTTAGTTTGCGTTTCGGCAATCGAATCACTCTTTTTGTGTGCTGGAGAAATCACTCCAGTAGTCAACCCTTACTACATCCCCCACTCCACCGTAACCCGACTTGACCCCAAGGTCAAGAGGAGTATCGTGTAATCCCCCACTCATATAGGTAAATTAATTACCACAATTTTATGTGCTCTTTTCACATTTTTATAACTGAGCTATTTAAAAATAGGGAAAAACCACTGTTCTTTTTAAACAAGGAAAGGAAGTGTCGTAGTGTGACGAACAAAGGGCTCACAATACCGGCTTGTCCCCTTTTGTCCGTTACAATATGCAAAAAAGTTCTGACACTTATTTCCGACATCTCAATATATAAACCAATTAAAGTAAAAATCCCAAAACCAAAATAAAAAATAACTTTACCAATATTTTAAAAAACGAATCAACTTTCTAAGGTTAAAGTCTTTCAGGCTGAAATTGAGGGCGTACCCACTCTCCGCCAGGAAGAAATAAACAATAAATTTGCGAGCGGAAAAATTTAAAAAAAAAGTTTTCAGCGGTTATGTAACCAATTATTATTTAGTTGCGGCTTGTGTTTCTCTGCACGTGATATTTTCTCAAAAAACTAGTGGTTACTTTACCACTCATCTATTTTCACCCTGATAGAATTTATCTTTAGTGCAAAAATTTTGAATATACTACTGTCAACCGACATACTTTCGGATTCTAATTTGTATGGACTCCCAAAAATACACAAAGAAAATATACCTCTACGTCCAATTCTATCACAGTTTGACAGTGTCAGCTATTATTTATCCAGATTTCTAGTCAAAATATTAAATCCTCTGCTTGGATTAAGAAATACACATATTAAAAACACGGTTGAGTTAGTAGACAAACTGAAAAACTTAAGTTTTATACCAAATGCGGCAAAGTTAGTTTCATTTGATATCGTTTCACTATTTAACAATGTTCCAGTTGACGAAGCCATAGAAGTTTTAGAAGAAAGACTTAGAATTTTCGGAAAAATGGGAAAATTTAACAGAACTTTCATTAAATGAAATTACAGAACTAATAAAATTTATTACATAATCCGCCTATTTTCAATATGGAGACCATTTTTATAATGAAATTCGGGGTCTTCCTATGGGAAATCCCCTCTCACCTTTGCTTGCGTGTATTTTCTTAGAGAGTTTGAAAACAATTTTTTAAAAACCGTTCAACAAAAACCACTAATTTGGCTACGCTATGTGGACGACATATTTGCTATTTTTAATGGAATCGAAACTGAACTCTAAAATTTTTTTTCATTACTTAATGCATTCGATAAAAACAACATTATTAAATTCACGCTCGAAACAAAAAAAACAATTTTTACCTTTTTTAGATGTAAAAATTATAAAAATAATATAAAAACCATGGAATTCAAACTTCAAATTGAAATATATAGAAAACCAACAAATTCTAACAGTTGCGTTCATGCTACATCAAATCAACCTCTTAATCAACTTACAGTAACTATTAAATGTTTAGCTTACCGTGCCAGAAAAATTCTTGATAATCCTGATTCAGAATTGAAATTTTTAGAAAAAATATTTTCGAACAATGGATATTCCAAAAAGTTTATTTCGAGAGCTCTTAATTCACCTATCGGTCTAAAATTAAAACAAACACAGAAACAAATAACTCTTCCATTTATTTCAGATGTTACTCCCAAAATTAATAAAATACTGCAAAAATTTGAAATCGAAGTTGTTAGCGGAAAATCGAACACACTTCAGGATTAGTTTATGGGAAACAAATTATTATCCAACAAAAAAAACAAATGAGAAAAATATTATATACAATGTTAAATGCAAAGAATTCGACAATTTTTATATTGGTCAGTCGGTACGGTTTTTAAAAAACGCTTAGCAGAACACAAAAAATATACCAATTCAGCAATTTTTGAACATATTCAAAAAACTAACCATTCTATTGATTTTGATAACAAAACAATTTTAGAAAAGGAAAAAAAGATTTCAACAGACGTTTTAGCGAAGAACTTTTACGCAAAGAGTATTACCATTAATTCTTTAGCACGTTCATTAAATCTTGCGAAGATATTCACCTTGCGTTAATTCTTCAGCACGTTGATTAAATCTTGCGAAGATATTCACCCTGCGTTATTCTTAGCGGCGCTAAAATGGTTGCCAGCTAAATCAACAAATTTGTAGTGTCCGAAAAAGAATAATGTTTGATTACTGTTACGCAACCTTTACCGACTCTGTTTTTTCCTGTTTCATTTTTTTATTGTCTTTCCATATATTGGTTGTTTTAATCTACTTTTCCGCCATGTTATTAGGAATTTTACTGTAATTTTACAAAGTTTTCGTCCACTTAACTCAAAAAATTTTTTTTATTTCCCATTTTTAATTTTTTTTTTAAAAATAAGTTTTATTACCAAACGCTATAATTAAAGTTTTTGTGCGTTTTTTTTAAAAACTTATAAAAAAAGTGTTTTATTTCTACCAAATGTTTTATTTTACTTTCACTTATTTTCTTTAATTATTTACAAAAAAGTTTTTTCCCCAATTTTTTTGTTTTTTATCCACTCTTAATCTGTTTAAGGTTTTACACGGACGAAATGTGTTATTTGACTGTTGTTTTATATAATTTTTATGTCTATTCTACTTTGTTATAGATCTTGTACTTCTGAAGAAGAAACCCGACGTGGTTTCGAAACGTTAAGAATAAATATTTGTTATATAAGGAAATTGCCAAACAATCGTTAAAATTTAAACAATTTTACCTAATGGTTACCCATTTTAGAACCCCAGGGTACCCCCAAAATTTTCTATTGGTTATTTGTGCTTTGAGTTTCAACTCGTTTTAATTCCAACAACACTTAGATTACAAAAATATTACTTTTAAACAATTTTACCTCATGGCTACCCTTTTGGCACCCCTAAATACCCCACAAAATGTTTTATTGGTTATTTTTACATACATGTTTTTGATTATTTTTGCATTCTTCATTTAATATTTTGAGTTTATGCTTGTTTTAATTGAACGGTAACTCTGATCTTAAAACTATCACTCCCAACTAATTATATCGCGGGGTTTACCCATTTTGGAAACACCTAGGGTACCCCCCAAAATTTTGCATTGCTTATTTTTGCATTCTTCATTTACTATTTCGAGTTTGTACTCGTTTTAATTCCACGATAAAACTGATTCTAAAAATAATACTTTTAAACAATTTTACTTTATGGTTACCCATTTTAAGGCCCCAGATTACCCTCAAAATTTTGTATTGGTGATTTCTGTTTTGAGTTTATACTTGCTTCAATCCCAACGATACGTAGATTACAAAAATATTACTTTCGAACACTTTACCTCATGGTTACCCATTTTGGCACCCTCAAATACCCCCCAAAATATTTTATTGGTTATTTTGGCATTTTTTGATTATTTTTGCATTCTTCATTTACTATTTTGAGTTTATGCTTGTTTTTATTGAGCGGTAAAGTGATCTTAAAAATATCACTCCCAACTAATTATATCGCGGGGTTTTTCCATTTTGGAACCACCTAGAGTACCCCCCAAAATTTTGTATTGCCTATGTTTGCATTCTTCATTTACTACTTCGAATTTATACTCGTTTTAATTCCACGATAACACTGATTCCAAAAATAGTACTTTTAAACAACTTTACCTTATGGTTACCCATTTTAGGACCCCAGGGTACACCCAAAATTTTGTATTAGTGATTAGTGCTTTAACTTTATACTGGTTTTAATTCCACGAACTCATTAATTTCAAAAATATTACTTTGGAACAATTTAACTTTATGGTATCTCCATTCAGAACCTCCAAAGCACCCTAAAATTTTTGACACAGTTTTGTTTGCATTCTTTAATTACTATTAAAAATTATACTAGTTTTAATCCAACGGTCACGCTGATCTCAAAAATATCACTCTTAACTAATTTTTATCGCGTGGTTACTCATTTTGCCACCCCCTAGGTACCTCAAATTTTTGCAATATTTTTACATGTCTTCATATTTATATTTTTATGTCCTCAGTTACTATTGGAAATCATACTCGTTTGAACCCCACGGTAACACTCAATTTAAAAAGTATTACTTTTAAGCAATTTTACCTCATAATTACTTATTTGGTAATTCCAAGGTACCCCTTAAAATTTTTCAATCGGGATTTTTGCATTTCTAAATTTGTATTAGAATTTATATTCGTTTTAATTCCACTGTCACGCTGATCTTAAAAATTCACTCCTGACTAGTTTTACCCACGGTTAACCATTGGAACCCCCAAAATACCTCCTAAATTTTTGCCATTATGTTTGCACTCTTAAATATATATATATTCTTATACTTATTTAATCCCACGGTCACGCTGATATAAGTCTATCACTCCTAATTAATTTTACTTTGTGGTTATCCATTTAAGAACCCCCAAGGAACCCCTAAAATTTAGTAGGTACTGACGACTTC